>VZTV01036605.1:45208-117940 GCA_013400875.1 Anhinga rufa
AAGGACAGGGAGCTGCTGGAGCAAGGCCAGCGCAGAGCCACAAGGATGCTCAGGGGATGGAGCATCTCCCTGGGGAGGAGAGGCTGAGAGACCCGGGCTTGTTCAGCCTGGAGAAGAGAAGGCTGAGGGGGATCTCCTCAGGGCTTATCAGTGTCTGAAGGGCGGGTGTCAGGAGGGTGGGACTGGGCTCTTCTCAGCGGTGCCCGACGACAGGACAAGGGGCACCGGGCACAAGCTGGAACACGGGAAGTTCCACTGAAATCTGAGGCAAAACCCCTTTGCTGTGCGGGTGCCCGAGCAGCGGCCCAGGCTGCCCAGAGAGGCTGTGGAGTCTCCTTCCCTGGAGCCATTCCCACCCCGCCTGGACGCGGTCCTGTGCCCCTGCTCTGGGGGGGCTGCTCACGCAGGGGCTGGACGGGGGCAGCTCCGGGGGTCCCCTCCAGCCCCGCCGTGCTGGGATTCTGTGACCTTATTCCCTACAAACCACTGGACTGGCCGAGTGCGAAGACAACTGAACCGTGGTTCTAGTGTGTGGATGAGCCTTTCTTTTAATTTACAGTGAAAAATGTTTATTTTTGAGAATGATTTAGTTGCTCCTTTTACGATCGTTTTCTCCCTCCCTTGAATCTCAGGCCAGTCAGGTGTGCTGCAGCAGAAAACCCCTTGACAAGGAGCTGGGAAAACGACTGTCAGCCAGAAAGGCGTCGGAGGAAGTGAGTGGCCCAGCTTTGAGCTAATGAAGCGTTTTGACTTTACTCTCAATAGCAAGAAAAATGTGGAGGGCTGGGAGAGAAAGGGAGAACCTCCGAGCTTTTGCAGGAAGAAGCATGGAGCTCTGAGGAAGGCTTCTGGGGCAGAAAATGTGTTAGGGAAAAAAATGGAGTAACTTCAAAATAACTAATTCTTGGCAAAAGGCGGGTTGTGTTGGCTAAAAGCTCTGGCTGGTTGCTCTTACAAGGACAAAGGAATTTGGGGGACTAAACTCTTTTCTGGGAGAGAGCAGCTATGCAGACTTGGGGTGTTCTGTATCCAGAGCCTGCTTTTGCCTGGATGGGAGGGCTAAAGGGCGCGACGCTGTGCTGCCAGCTGCCTCGGGAGATCCCTGGCCTTCTGGCATCTCGCCTATAGTCGTACAAATCCCGGCTACGCAGTGTAGCTGCAGAAGCGAGTGGATCCCACCGCAGCTGCCTTGCCAGTGCTGGCTTCCCTGCTTGTTCAGGGCAGAGGGGGCTTATTGCCCGAGGCAGGGGCATGGGACTACATGATTTTTTTAAAGGTCCCTTCCTTTAACGATTCAGTGATTCAGAACTACAGCCGATGACATGCTCTATCTTCCTGAAACATTTAATTTTCATGAAATGTTGCTGTAACCCGGTATGTCCAGGAGATGTTTGTTAGTAGGTGTTGTGACTTGTCTGTGGGCCCCCTGATCTCTCGCCCTGATTGATTGCACCTGACTGCATTCTTCTTGTTGAAGTCAAATTTCGTACACCTGAATAGCATGAGCTGATGGCATCCAGCTGACAAAGCTTTCCTGAGACACAAATGCATCTTCTCTGTTGTTCTATAGGCTCTATACAAAATTCCCTTGCGCGTGCTTAATTTGAGTGGTATATGTGGATTTATAGCAATCCCTACAAAACGGATTTCCTACTAATTTTTCAGTCTGTTTTCTCTTGATAATTGGCTCGCTCCAACCCCTTCTGCCCTTGCTTCTTGTATTTTGTTCAGCAGCTGTCTGCTGCTCCATCTTCTCTTTGTGTTTAAAAGAGAAAAAAATCTGTAACTTGACTGTGACTTCAGCACACCTTTCCTCTGCTTTACGTGTGTCACCGAGCTGTTTATTTTGAGGTCGGAGACTTTTTGGTTTCTGTGCTACAGAGTATTTTAAGATTGAGTTTGGACCTTTTTTGTCTAGCGTAATTTCTTAGCTCTTCGGCTTGTTTGTTAACCCGTCCTCCCAGCTGCTGGTCTGTACCCGCGCTCTCGCTGGCCTTCGTCTTCCTGCTGTTGACCGCTGCAAAGATGGGCAGGGGCAGATCCTCGCCAGGCTGCCGCCTGTGTCCGCTCAGGGCTCTTCCTCAAACGATCTCTGCAGACATCGGTTCATTCCAAACCCTTACGCTGTCCGTGATCTCTGTTGTTGCCACTAATACAATTTATCATTGCCTCTGGTAAAAGGATGATGAATTACTACCTCCCACAAGTCCTTTCCCTACTTAATTCCAGTTCTGGAATTTTGAGGGAGAGGATGACGTATCCAGGCAGCTCCTCTGGGGCTGAATGAGGCCTTGACAGTCTTTGTCCAGTCCGTGTTGTCTTCCTGCCTTTTAAGTCTGTCCTTGGAGATGCTGCACCCTCCTTTATTGCTTAACTCGACCCTGCGGTAGTGTCCAGGAGCTGGTAGGCAGAAACGAGAGCCCCAGTGTTGCTAGGTATTGAAATGCGTATTAAGCTGTGTTTGATGAAGGATATTTAAGAGAGTCAGCAGGTTGACACAGGAAATAGGCACAGAAGGTAACAGTGAGGTGGTAGGTATCAGTGTAATAAAAAGCAGTTAGAGCTGTGTATCTTAGTTCTGTGTCCCCAAATTAGTTTCCCGTCTCCTGGGAAGGAAACCAATCCTCCCTAATCTCTGAGCAAATGATTGCTGCTCTTTCACCAGTGCTGCTTTTTTTCCCTCTGCTCACCAAAACTCTGTTCCTAAATCCAACAGTGGATAGGGCTCCTTTCCCATCGGTGGGGGTCTTGGCGGGCTGGATTGGCTAGGGACGTGCCGTGGAGTCGTAGAAGCAGTCCCAGCAAAGGCAGCGAGTGTGGTGTGGTTGAGGTCCCTCGTATCACCTGAATGTAGATTCTGGGAGCACCTAAAGCTGCTCCAGCTAGAAAATGCAGCAGTAGATAATTGAACACGAGATACCCTCCTTCCTGCCTTCCCAGCTCCTCCCTTCGCTCCTCAGGACTACAGATCTGTAGTTGTCTTAAAACGGTGTCATTCTAGAGACGTTCTGCCTTCAGCCTGGCATCTTCATCTCCCCGTTGCGCTTATTCATTGCACATTCAGGCTGCAGTGTGCCTCCTGGCTGCAGCGCAGACTTGCCCTTGGTAGAAGACAACAGTTCTACCACGTTATTAAAGAAATTCAGCGTTCTTAAGGCGCTCTCCTCTACGTCGAGCCCTCTGCTGTCTCAGCTTTGAATAAGAAAAGACTCGCCTTCGCTAAATACTAAGTCTTTTGGCTTTTGCCAAAGTAAGATGTAAGCTTTTCTTTTGACTGTGAACAAATAAACGGGTGTGAGTTTCTCTCCAGGCCCTTTTGTTCCAGTGCAGGCAGCTGCCAGAAGGCGTGTGCCTTCTGTTCCTAAACTTAGTTCCTTGTTAACAACCACCCATAAAGGCAAATGAGGGCCAGGAAGCCAGAGCTGCAATAATGATATTTTCTTTGTCCTCTGGGTTTTGGCGGAAACACCAAGCTGTGTGTCGAGCTGGCTCCTGTGGTGTGGAAAGAGGGCTCTGGGGTGCGGAGCTCAGAGGTCTCGTAAAGTCAGTGAACGTATCAAGCGCTAGACAAAGCTTGCAAATTAGTATTTTCTCAGATTTTTTGCCTAAATAACACAAAAAAGAGCTTGCTCACCCGAGACAAACGGCGTCAAGGGCACACGGTGCACCCTGGGATGGCCCTGCCCACAAAGGAGAGCTGTATAGCCCGTGAACATCTAGCCTTTCTCCCACGACAGTCCAAACACCGCGCTCTTTGGGGTCCTGTTGTTTAAAAGCTTCTCTCATTTCTTTACTTCTCTTGTCTGAAGGTCCAGTAGGAAACTCACTTACGAGCCTGCTCCTTTCTGCCTTACGCCTGTGTTTAGTCGAAACCAAAGTGCCGAGGCAGGTTGTTGAAGAGCTGGTGTTCCACCTACCCGACGGATCGGCATTGCTTGAATTCTGCTGCTCCTACCTGTTGCGACGGGAGGCTTGTTTGCTCTCCCAGGCGCCCTGAAGGATGTAGCTAAATAAACTTGTATTATTGATTTCCCATGTTCGCAGTCAGTGGATAGTATCTAGTGCTTCAGGACAGGGAAGACTTAATTAAGGGAAGATTATTGGCCTAAGATACTACCTCTGTACAGACCTTGCTTCTGAGAACAGTGAAGCACCGGATTGGATTGCCTGGGAGGTGGTTGAGCCTCCGCTGTTCACAGAGGCCTCCTGAAGCTCTCTGAGCTAATGCCTGTCAGAGCTGATAAACGTCACAGCTGATCCTGCCCTGGGACAAGGGCTGAGCTGGGTGGCTTCCCGCAGTCCCGCTGCTCCTGCGCTTTTGATTCAGCGAAGGCAGCTGCTCTGCCGTTCCTTCCCGTGCCCCGTCTTCAGGAGGAAGTCTTATGTGACGCCGTAAAAACCATCGGCTTACTCGGAGGTGTGCAGCTTGATTACTCCGCTTGGGTTAGCTTGTGTAACTCCAAAATCATAACTGACTACTGTGAGGTTGTACGCTCCCTTGTCTGAGCTCTGGCCCTGGTTTTTGTTCTTGGTGTCTGCCGCCGGCAGTGTGACTTCCACAGGCAGATTATAGACTTCGTAGAGAATTGTGACCTTTTTTTATTGGCTGTATGTTGCTTTTTAAATTTTATACTGTCTCCTTGGTCGCATTTGTGAGCTGGCGAGGGGAGAGATGGATGAGGTCTTGCCTCCTAATGTTTAAAGGATGGAATAGGTATGTTTAAATTCATCTCTCTTGGCTGAAGTCCTTGAGCAAATACTTTGCTAGGCCTGAGCATTCAGTCACAGAGAGCGTCTCCCCTCTTGACAGGGGACAATCTCTCACACTCTGCTGCCTGCTCTTCTAAAGGAAATATGCCTTATTTCATACTGTTGTTCCAGCCTCCCGTTTGGAGCCTGCAGGGAATTGGATTCTGTTCTTCTCTGGCATTTTCCTCTTACTTCGAAATCTCTTCTGCCTTACAGGGAAAGGTGCCGTCTCTCCTGTTAGCCCAGTAGCAAATGGGGAGAGGTCGGGGATGTTCTTTTAGTTCCTTCTGATTTAGCTGTGCAAGTGAAGTTTGACAATGTGCTGACTTGGAAAAGGATCTGCAGAGGTTGTAGGGTGGGTGGGGAGGGTAGTGGAAGTGATGCTGAGCTGAGGTGTAACAGCAAGAGTTCTGGTTTTGCTCAGGGTGGAGCCTTGGGCGGACAGCCGGTAGCTCAGGGTAGTGATGCATCGGCAGCTTCAACCTTGTATCATCAGCTTGGGGAGGCCCATTTTGGGGCATTTTATTATCCTGTGACCCAACCGCATAGTATAAAGAGTAAGTCCTGCTTGCAGGAGAGCCCTGGACAGTGAATGTTTCTGTGGTGGGAGAACTCTTGAGGAGTGAGAATCGTGTCTGAAAGGGATTTATTGTTTCGTTTGTAATGTTTAGAAACTTAGGTAAATAGATGATGGAGTGGGGAGAGCTGCTCGGCCGGCTTTAGGGCAGAGGCGTTCACAGCATTTCGGAAGCTCTGCTTTTATTTGGTGTGAATTGAGGTTCAGTGTACTGTTGAGCGGAGACAGATCTCGGTCAGCTTTCTGGAGGCAGGGAGTTCTCCCAGATAACGTGACTTGTCTTGGGCCTCCGGTTTCCATGACACGGGTCTGAAACAGAAAAGGCTGACAAGGGTGGCTTGACAGTGCCCTGGGCACTCGCTGAAGTAAGAAACCTTGCCGTTTGCTGGGATGCGAAGCTCTAGTCCCAGCGGTTCCCGGTGCTCCGAGCTGTAGGTTTCACACATCAGTTTGTGGAGAGGAAAGTCACCCGTGTTTCACTAAGTACAGGATCCTGAGAGGGCGATTGTTGGGGGTTTTAAAATAAAGTTTCTCTTTGGGTGTGAACCTGTGCTTGTGTCTCTAAACAGAGTCTCTGTGTGGGAATCTAGAGTGAAAAACCAGTGCTTCGGTGTTCGTTTTTGGAGGAGGAAATGTGCGTGTGCACACACCCACGCACGCTTAACAGCCAAGCGCGGTTCTGAGGGCTGTGTTTCCAAAATAACCACTGCTTTTCAAGCATTAGGACAGCGATGATTACTGGCCACCTGACCTGACTGTGCACCTTTGCCCCTGGTTTTTTGTGGTCCGAAGAAGCTGAACTGACCCACCTTTATGTGTGGAGAATGAATGTGCGTGAGTTGTACTTCTCCCTGGTGCACAGAGAGCGTGTATTTGCTCACGTGTGGGGGGGGAGAACACTGACATAGCTTGTCTGAAAATACAACCTGTAATGCTTGC
Organism: Anhinga rufa; assembly: GCA_013400875.1. Classification (NCBI taxonomy): domain Eukaryota; kingdom Metazoa; phylum Chordata; class Aves; order Suliformes; family Anhingidae; genus Anhinga; species Anhinga rufa. The sequence goes on from VZTV01036605.1 coordinate 51,474, forward strand.
AGAATGACACTTTATTCAGAGTTGCACCAACTTGTGATTGCCCCGGCAAGCACTGGAACAGGATTTTCTTGGAAAGCCTTATCCGCAGTCTCATGATGCAGCCCCGAAGCTAAAGTGATCCTGGTTTAGCCTGGGTTACTGCTGTTTCAATTGGGAATAGTTTTGGGTGGTTTTTTTTCCCCAGGATGGAGAAGAGTGCTTTTTTAGTGGTTTGTTTGTGCATGGTTGCTCCAGCCATCTTTTGGGACAGCTCTTAATGCAGCCAAGCTCTTGGTTAGACCAAACAACTTGTCCGTTCTTCAAAGTTAGCTTGGTGTGTTTGTGGTGACAAAAAGCCAGCTGTGGGCTGAAGGCCACATTACCTGCCTCAGCTCGATGCTGGAACCACGCTGATACCCTCTGCTTCTCAGCCAAAGAGCTCTCATCTTTCTGGACCCGCACGTGCGACGTGCCTGCTCTCGGGGAAGCTTGGATTCAATCCTGCCCTGAAGACTGCACTGATCTGCTGCCTTACCCTGGAAATCCTATGTTAAGAGGCTGCCTGGGAGCTCTCTGAAGGGGAAGAGTCGAAGCATGCTCCGTACCCGAGTCTGTGCCCAGGCTCTTGGTTGGGCTCTTGTCTGGATGGGGCAAGAAGCGGGCCTCTTTCCAGTGGATCTTGTTTTTTCCTACACCCTGAACGCTTTGAGAAGCTGCTGTGTATCAGAGAGCTCGCTGTTCATTCTTTTTTTTCACAATGAAGACTGATGCTTCAGGAATAATAGTTTTCTCTCAACTGAGAATGAGCATGGTGACCTTAAATATGTAATCTCCCCCATTCCTAAAGCTGTTAGGTTTGTGTCTTGCCCTGGGTACTATCTCCCCGGCATGCCAGTTTAAGAAGTCGCCTTGATCTTCAAAGCCCCCTGAGCTGCAGCTGAAATAATGTCTTGTTCTCTAGGACCTGCCCAAGGGGACTGTGTTCTTCTGGACTTGACCCCCGTGGGCAGGCGCAGCTACTGTGGCAGCTGGTCTGGAGCTGCCCGTAGGAGACCGCCCTTGTAGAACGTGCTTTGGGATCTGGCCTTCTCACAAGTGGAAAAATTATGCTGAACCAAGGGAAGTAGAGTGAGTAAAGTCTGTGTTGTAGAACTAATAGACTGGCTGTGAAGAGCAGAAGCGAGGAGGATGGGAGTGTGGCAGAAGTATTACAGCAATACTGAGGTCTCAGCCAGGATTGGGAATCCGCTGTGGCAGGCAGCAAAAACATCCACAGAAAGAGGCAGCTTGCAGTTGAAGTAAGTTGGGCTGGTAGGGTGGGAAGAAGGAGTTGATGAGGTCAAGAGCGAAATGGGGCTTCTTCCCCCAGTATCCTGATTTCCAGGTCAGTACTTAATACCGTCGGTAAACAAAGTGGGGCGATCGGATGGATTCGCCTCTAGAGTTGGCAGAACTTGCTTTCCTGTTCTTGCCGCTCCATTACTGCGGGGTAACATGAGACGGGCACGTTCTGTCTGATGCACTGCTGCTCCTCATCCTCCTTCCTCTCTGTTAATGACCTGTCGTGGAAAGTTGCATCCTTTCGCTAGCCGTTGGGGATTGCGTGGTTCAGTCATCCCTGTGCAGCGGTTACTTTGTACTGCAGTAACGTATAGGATGTTTAAATAGTGTGTGAGCCTGCTTGCATCACTCAGCTGTGTGGTCTGGAAACGGGCAGAAAGCCATCAGAGTGCTGTAAGCACAACGTACTCCTGCTGCATAGCCCTGCCTAGTGCACAGCGAATTACGGGCCTAACAACGGCTCGGAGGTTGGTCAGACTGGATTTTTGGATTTGGGGTTTGTTTGGGTTTTTTTTTACAGAAGACCTCGCTGCTTTTATGGCATTGTGGCATCTGTGGCCGCTTGTCTGTCTGTGCAGCAGTCCACTGCCCTCTGACTTTTGCAGATCAAGGTGAAGAGTCACGCTGTCAGCTGGGAGCTCTGAGGAATCCCTGGCCTTTGTGGTCTAGGCTCGAAGTAGGACACAAAATATGCCCCGGCACACACACGCAGCAGTTCTCCTCTCCAGGGGTGGTGAGAAAATATTGGCCTTTGTGGTCCTAGTGGTGTCATTAATCCTTTCAGGGTTGCCGCGGCTCAGAGGGCAGAACAGGAAAAGGAGCAGCAGGATGAACTCAGCTCTGCTTGGCTGTGGATTTATTACTGGTGTTTGAAGGCAGTGCCGAAGGCATGTGCGGTATCGTGGCTGCTCGCTAGAGGACAGTATTACACATTGCAAAGTGTAATTGTAATGGAACAGTGCTGGAAGATATTTCTTACAGATTTTGTGTGTGCTAGGAATGGGCTGGGGTTGAGGTTACACAATAATTTGCTAGAACTCGGGAGCCATCCCGTCAAGGTGGTTTAATGGACAGCATGGCTTAAATCACTGCCTACCAACCCTATCTTGTAAAATCCCTGAAGGGTAACGCTGACTACCTTGCTTCTGCGTGCCCTTTGTGGGAGGTAGAGGCTGCTGAATAGGTAGGGCGGGGAGATAAGGGAGAGCCTCCAGAGAAAGAGGAGGGGGGGAAAAGGGAAATCTTTCCATATCAAAACTCACGTAGTGGGTGGTGGGATGCACAGTGGGGAAGGTAAGGGACAAAAGCAAGGGAGGCACGGGACCTTAACCGAGGGGATGTAGGATCAGCGTACACTGGGTGTTGGGCCTGCAGGAGAAAGAAAATACAGGGCAGCTGGAATAAATATTGCTCAAGGTGCTGCTGCTTCTGCCTGCTCCGATACCGGAGCCCTCAGCAGAGGGCAGGACTGTTGCTTTATTCTATCGCTGTTCCATCAGCCGTCTCTTCATGCAAGGGACACAAGCTCCCACATAGAGCAAGGAGTGTGAAATGAAAGATAAGGAGGCTGGGTTATGCAAAAGGAAGTGAGCTTCAGCTCCTGTGACCGTTTTTATGCAAGCGGGGATCTTGGCAGTTGATGTGCAGCGCCACGTAGCCTCACAGGACAGCCACTAGCTTGGTCCCTGCTCTCCATGTTGGTTTGGGTTTTTTCCCTGAATTTATTGTTTTATGCCTTAGGGAAAGCTGACCTTGAGTGCCAAGCAAGTAAAGCTACGGCAGGATTCGTGCTTACTTTGGGTTTGTTGATGAGACAGCGAAAGCTGTTGAATATCCAGGTCTGAGAGAATGTAGGTCAGAAGCAGCCTTTCCGAGAGGCGCTGGTTCTGCCAGGAAGCAGCCATGGTTCATGAAGCTATGGTAACTGTGGTAAATACCAGGTGGGCCACTGGGGCCAGCAGCTGTGACTGATCTCGCCTGCAGTCCCTCTGCTCTTGGCAGCACCAGGAGGCAGAGCTCATCCCACCTCTCATTTCACAGCTGTGACCTCCAGGGCCTTCCTCTAGTGCTTCTGTGGCGCAGAGGGTGGCAGGACTGCAGCGCTTCTGAGCAAGGGCAAGGCGCTCTATCTTTTCCACAGCTGCTCCCTAATTTAAAGTTAAGCAGCCCTGGAACTGCTCTGGCCATGCAGAAGGGATCAGGTGAGGGCAGAGGAGACATTCCCTCCTCACTGCAGCCTCCTGTGCTCCCATGGCCTTTCCATACATACCTCAAGGCCTGTTCCTAAGCCGCTTACAAGAAGACGACAGAGAGTAAAACCTGCCCAGCAGTGCCTGGCATTTCACTGGCATTTACGCTCGGTGTCCCTGAGCGCCTCCAGCTCAGCCTCTGAGATCGGGGCAGATGCTATCATCCGCTGCTTGGGAGTAACAGCGTTCTCCAAGTCAGGGGGTGCTGCTGATGCTGTCTCGGCTGGGCCTGGAGTACCCCAGCGCTCTGTCAGCTGGCTGCCTGCCTAGGGAGCACGTGTAACTTTGACACACACGCAAAGGAAGCTTAGAACCACGAGTGTGGCTTGGTTATGAGACCAGAGGTGGTGGATTCCCAGTCTCAGCCCCGACACCGAGCAACCACAGCTATGGGTAAGCCACCTCAATTCGCTGCCCTAAAAAACCAGAGCTAACGCCTTAGCTTGGATAGCCCATTCTTGGAAAGTACAGTGCCTTGCGAAATATGTTAGTAAATGCAGAAAACTCGGTGGTAGCTGGAAATGTAGAGGCTCTCTTATTCCCAGCTTGTCAGGCAGATAAACCCTTGAAAGAAATGTCCAAAGGATGTTGGGTTTGTTCAGGGTTCTCCGTTTCTGCAGCAGGCATCGCTCTGATAATTGCTGCCATCTTTGCGTGTTCTGGTGGGTTTTTTGGTTTGGTGTTTGGTTTGTGTTTACAGCTAGAGCACTTGCTACAGGTCCACGTAATCTCTCATGCCACTAACGTTTGAGAATGCCCTTAGGATTCCTTCAGACAGCCTTCCGCCGGCTGTCCAGTCTGCTTTGAAGTGCTGGCCTTATCAAACTGGGTAAGTCAGGGCTGGGGAAGAAGCAACGAAGCCCTGCAGCTGGCTCCCTTTGCGCGGCGGGAGTTTCTTTGCCCACCCTTCTGGAGAATCTGCGCTACTTCCCACAGTATCTTGTCCCTCTTGAGCAATGGCAAGTGCCACGCCGTGACTTTCATAGGAGAGGAGGATGAAATCCCACCGTGTGGCTGGGAATCCTGTAACAGCACGTGTAGCACAGTTATCTCCACTTCTAATTAGTTGTGGGGCTCTGCCTTTTTGGCTAAAATTAACCTTGCCCATATCAGTCCTTTTCCCAAGCCTTCTGGTTAGCCAGGGCACGTCTGCCACCAGAGCTCCCTTTCTCTTCTGCTGTCCACATGCGATTCCTTTGTTCCAAGGTCAGGGGCAGAGACTCGGTTTTGCCCTGTTTGCCACTAACCTTCCGTTCTGCTCTCTGTCGCTTCCTGCAGCTTCATCAGTATAATCCCCACCTTGCACATCTCTCCCGGTCCCACAGATGCTGTGCTCCCACAGTATCTGCAGTAGACCCAAGTGAATCTGGAGAGTATTGCAGCTCCTAGGGACTCTTGTGAATGTTTTATTTCATCTGTCTGTGGAATTTCCATCTGCTCTGCTGGTCTATCTCACTTTTCAGGTTGACATTCAGAAGAACCCAGAAGAGAAAGGAAAAAAGTTAAAGAGTGGACAGTGCAGCGAGCGGCCCCAGAAATGGGATCTGTACGGAGCAAAGAGTAGGTTTATTTTATGTGATATTTGGCCCATCGCATAAAGGGGGCAGTCTGCTTGTAGCCAAAGCCCGAGCTGTTCTGTAACCACATCTGCTGAAATAGTTTGAGTGTCGGCTGGCAATGCCTGCACTTTGTCAAAGAGAAATTTAAGGAAGTTCACTTGCGGAAGTGCTACGAACGGTGCGGCTCTCAAGTACAACTCCGAGGAGCAGGTCCCTCCTGGAGGGACGGCGTGCGTGCATGACTACCCACGCGGGCATCTCGACCCGTCGCAAGCTTTCCTCTAGGTGACCTTGGGCTGAGCTCCGCGTGCTTGCTTGGAGAGCTGTTGATTTACAATGCAGATTCCTCAGTCCTCGCCTGCCTGCCCCTGCCCCTCCTAAATTTGGCTGGGATATAAGAGGCTGTTTGCTCTCTGATGCCAACAGCGGCAATGGCAGAGAGCCCTGCCATGTGAGAGGCAGAGATAGAGGAGAGGGGGCCAAGGAGGAGCAAACAGCGCAGCTGCTATTGCTTCTGGTAGCTGAGGAGCACATCTGCGGGACAGAATGTCAATGCTTACCCCTGTCCTGCAGCCTCTGGAGGTGAAGGAGTATCTCTCCAAGGGTGAGCGCTTCATCAAATGGGATGATGTGAGTACCAGGGTTTTTGCTTCGCTAGATTGCATGCGTGGTGCCAGGGCAGATGCCGTGTTTTGGTCAGGGTTTGTGGGGAGGCTGGGGGCATGGATTCCGGGGGGGGCTGGGACGCCGTGTGCCGTACCTGAGAGCAGTGATGTCTGGATAGGGAGCGTGAACTGGGAAGAGCAGGGGAGCTGAGGGCTAAGAACAAAGGGCATATGCGTTAGGGGTTGGTGATGTGGCTTCTGCGCCTCGTGTTACGGTGGCGGCTGGAGGTAAATGGAGTGTGCCACTGGGTCTGTGTGCGCAGCTTCTCTGGTGCGGGGCCCCAGGGTCCTGTCTCTGAACCAGCCCTCCGGAAGGCAGTCCCTGCTGGGAGCCTCCGTGGGGCCAGAGGCACGCGCTGCCTTCGGACGTGTGGAGGAGCGTGAGGGGTAGGATTTACTCCAGAGCTGAGCAGACTCTCCATGCTGTGCAAATCGAGAGGAAATCGGGCTCCAAGTTGCTTCCTCTTACGGCCCTGTGGCTGGAGCGGGCCAGAGGGTGAGCCATGTCCTCCCACGCCTGCCCAGCTTGTGGGTCTGGGAGCTACCAAGCACGCAGCGGCCGAGCAGCAAGGGGCTTGTGCTTCAGCAGTGACGGAGCCTCGGGGGGTGCTGCAAACAGCTGCTTCTCTCTCCAACTGTGTCCTCCTGTATCTTCAAAACACCTGGTTTGCAGTCTCTGTTTGCCTTTCATTGCGAGGGGAAGAAGGCGTGGAACAGCAGAAGTTAATTTGAGTGTAATAGCCCCCCTCCTCGCTCTCTAAGGAGGCAAAAGCGTATTTCCCCTAATGCCCACGTACCTGAGAGCGAGGGGACAGCAGCTGCCCGTCCATTTTGCCTGGAGTATGAATTGTCTGCTACTGAGCATGTATGTTGATAAAACGGGGAGCAGGCCAGGTTACGATTATTCACCAAGATCTGGGGGAATCATTTGATGTGGTATTGCAAATGAGACACGTTAGAAGGAGCCTCCAGCAGCAGAGCAGGAGGGATTAGTGCTCATTTTTGTGGGCGTAAAGCTGGAACAGAGTTTTGAGTCCCAAGGCAGTGTGTGCGGGGGAGGTAGATCACTCGTGTGCAGCATAAGCAGGAGTGGTCCAGCGGCACTGGGAAATAAGAAAGCAATGTAATATAGAGCTGACAGAAAGGACGGATGCTGAGGAATACAGGTTGGAACATGGCTGGGCAGTTATTTCACTAGCTGGGCATAAACAGGAGGGTGATGCCAGGATATGGTGGAAAGCGCAGCCTGCCCTTTCTTTCCAGCGGGGCCACTGCCTGCAGAATGCTCTTGTGGCAGCTTTGAATTTGAACAGGGATTTGGTTTCTGAGAATAACAGTAGCCAAACTTGTCTGAAATTGCTGCTGACTTTCTATGCTTGGTCCTTGGGGACCGCTTTCCCAAAAAGTTGAAGCTGTTAAGTACTTCACTGGGAAATTCCTGGGATAGTTTGGCTCCCTTGAGGCCCAAGGTGAGTCAAGTTGGTCTTCCAAGACCCATCAAGTGTTTATTTGTTGCTGCAGCCATAGGAGTTAGGGAGCTCAAGCCCTGTGTGGATTTTTCCCTAAGGTTTACAGGTTTGTAAATGTTCCAGAAAGGTTACCTCTAGCTACTGAGTAGTTTACAGACTTGACCTCCAGCAGTAATGAAAGCCCTCTCCACAAGTGGGCTGTTCTGGTCACGTTGCTCCATCTCATCGTGCTTTCCCGCTCCACAGTTAGAGCAGGCTGCAAAGGATGATGGCAAGAGCTCCAGGCTGCAGGATTGCTAGTGGAGGGTCAGCGTAAAAGCAGCTCTTCAGAGGTCCTGGGCCTGCGGTTTTTTCTCGCTCTGAATTGACCTGGCCATGCTGTTGGTAACAGTTTTTAACTCCTTCCACAGTATCTGAGGCGAAGGAATGAAGGTAGATCAGACCGGCTCCTTACACCACTGTACACTTTGGGGCTGGACTGGAGCCTTTGCTGTACCCAACGGTTTCTTGAGTAAAGCAAAACCACACTTGTTCTGTAGTGCCTACGCTTTGTCCAGCATTCGTAATGTATTCTCTAGAGGAAAGCGCAGTGGGGTCTCTGACAGGCAGGACAGTTCTGACCTGTCCCACTGAGTAAGGAGCCACTTTGCTGTACTTGGTTTAGCATCCCGCAAGCTGGGGCTGCCAACCAGACTAAGGAGGTTAAGTCCTACTACACAGATGATAGTTTATTTCAAGAACTGGCTTGGGAACCTTTCAAAACCTCAGGTAGGGCACAGTATAGTAGCTGACCTCTTAGGCCGAGCAGACGCATATGGATTTGGCTGTATGCTGACTCTTAGCCCTCTAAGTACAAGCAAAAGTGTTTTCTATCCTTGAAAGATTGTGTGTTAATGGGATTTTACCAGACAACGCTTGCTTTCTGCCCTAGAGTTGAGCTCCGCAGCGTGAGCCGCAGCCAGTTTGGCTGCCAGACCATCTTCTGTAGAATTCACCGTCTCCTTTGTGCAAGGAGCCACCCCTCAGGAAAGTCCACCTGCGCGCCGTGGCTGTCCGTGTCCCTGGTCAGGAGGCCAGCTGTCAGCAGGCCCTGTTGCAGCCTCGGTTAGCTTTCAAGAAAGCTGCTTTGCAGGAGATAAAGTTAATCTAGAAACATGGCCCAGTGCTCAGCAGTAGTACTACAGTGCCTGTTCTGCTCTTCATGGCTTGTGGCCATATGTTCGGGGAGCTCACCAAGAGCTCCGGGAACGTGGGCATGATGCTGTGCAGATCAGCATTGTCCCTAGTACAGTGTGAGAAGGGCAGCAGTGAGTAAAAGGAGAACACATGATGCACTGTGGCGTGGGCAGTTTACCATAATGAAGAAAGCTGAATCTGGAAGTGGAGGCCCCTGGAAATACAGAAACATTCTGGAGTGAAGTACGAGTTCAATAACAGACTGAAGAACCCAAGGCCAAGTGACAAATGCAAGCTCCAAATTCCATTACTGGTTTCATCTCAGTAGCTGGGTATTTCAGCTTCCTGAATTGAATTTGAAGCCTTCCTAGAAATGGCTGATAGGTCTTATGATCCTATCTTCTGTGGCCCAGAGGTCAGATGCAGTCAGGAGTCATCTAGTCGGAATGAGCAAGCGGGCTGGGGCCCAAGCAGAAGCACCAGGCATTCTTCATCTCTGACTCCAAAGAGCTCATGCTAATTTAACTCTTAGCACAGGCTTGCACGTGAGATGGGAATGGATGTTGTCTTGAACGTGTCTGCGAAGTTGCCCTTAACTGAAAATGCAGAAGCAGTGTGATATTCAGAGGCAAAATACGCAACCTCGCAGCAGCCTGCGTCTCCTTTGCAGGATATGCTTTGGTTGGGATCTGGAGAGCTCCCCTGTTGTATGGGGCTCAGGATCAGCCCTGAATAGTCTAATTTTGTGCCTGTAGTGTGGGTGTTTAAGTAGCTGCTGCTTCTTATGGTCTGCGTAGAGCTAGTCTGTGGAGTTTTAAGAATCGCCACCTAAAGCAGACTCATCTGCTCTGAGATGGGCTCCTCCTGACGAGGCCCCGTTCTCTATGAAGAGAGCCCGGATAACTAGCACGAGCACCTGGATGGTAGATGGCGTGGGTGAATGCTGTCGCCTGGGTTCATAGGACGAAGCAGGTGTCTTGGAGGGAAGGCAGTTCAAGTGAAACAATTGCATCTACAGGTACTTTCTTCTCCTAAGTCATTGTACAGAAAGCTCCACGAGAGTTCCAGCTAAATGCATAGTGTTAGGCAAGACCCAGGCTTCTGCAGAGATCAGCGTCTGTAGCCTTGCACTGTTACTCTGGAGATGGACTAAAATCATCTGGTTCGTTTCCATAACTCAGAGGATGATTCACCCGGCTGGGTCTATATTTGAACTGGGAACGTTACATCTCATGATGGGTTCTCCAAGTCACGTAAGGTGCTAACCTTCTTTTTTTTCTGTGGTGTTTTTTTTTTTTGTCAGGAAACAGCAAGTGCTTCTCCTGTGATTCTTCGGGTAGATCCAAAGGGCTTTTACTTATACTGGACCTATCAGAATAAGGTAAGGGCTAAGGCTTCACAGCTTGGTCTCCGAATAGCCGGTTCAAGTTTGTGCAAGATTAAAACACCATAGGTGCTCGAGTTCTGCCCTCGGGAGCAAACTGCCACACTTTTTCCACTTAGCAGGAAACCCCCAACAAAGGACCTGGGAGTCTCCTGCTTATTCAATGGCAGGTTTGTCTTCAGAGTTCCAGAAAAGAGGAGGAAATTAAGCTGCGAACACGCCAGAGATGAGCATGGCCTTTTTGTGCTTGTCATGCTGGCATCTTACACCTGCAAAGTTCGTTAGACTTGCTTCACAGGGCTTCGCAGAGAACAGTAGTATTGATATCCCTGTCGCCCAGCATGCTAAAGGATTCTCCCAAGCAGTGCAGTGGTGCAGTTGGAAAGAAAATGGCTGGATGTATGACACTTAAACATGTGCGGCTTCAGCGAACATCAACCTTATGTGTAGCCTGTGTTGTAATTAACAGACTTGTTGGCGTTTTAGAGATCTAAAGGAAAAAAAAAGTAGTGTCATGACTGCAGTGATGTAGAGACTACATCAGATCTGGGAAGTGAGTTGTGCTCCTCTCAGGCCAGGGTGGTGTGTGTGCGCTGCTGAAGGTAAACCACAGGATGCTGCCTGCTGGAGAGAGAGGCGCGATAAATTTAGGAAAGGTAATTTAGTTCCTTGCTGATGAGTAGCAACAAGGGGTGGAGAGGTCTGGCTGACTGGAGGTGGAAGGCTGGGCTTACTTCTGCTTTCCAGAGCAGAGCTGTGGTTCAGCTCTACTTCCTCCTCGTGACCTACATGCTGAAGAGGCATGGTAGATAAAGAGACAGAGACAGTAGTCCTGCACAGCACGCTGGCCGAGAGACCTGATGTGTTTTGGTGGGCTCTGCCTTCTCAGACAGTTGTGCCCCAGTGCCAGTGGGGGCAAGGCACTGCCACACAGCCCTGTCCTCCGAGAACAGTGTCACAAGGTTGGGGACTGTCATGTCCCTCTAGAAGATGTGCTCTCCTTTCAGCCGTCTCTGTCACTCTCATTCCCCTTCCAAGGTCCACTCATGGCGGTAGAATTTTTGCTGTAAGGGTTTCAGCCAGGCAGCAGGAAGAAGTGGTAGTGCTGGAGGAGGTGCACAAAGTGGGGCAAGGGGAGCTGTTGGCACCCATCAAAAGTGAGATATTTCACTGGCATAATGGTACGAGGGATTTAATTACCTGGGAAAGGAACCGGGGTAAAGAAGCATAGCTGGCATGAGGAAACCCAGGCTGGGGAGAGGGTCTCATATTCCTGGAAAATGCCATTGATTAGCACCTAAAATAAACTGTAAACAAATTTGAGAGCCGCAGTGGAGCAACAGCCTGCTTTACATCCTTGGGGAAGCACTTGTCTGTCATCTTTCCTAGTCTGTGAGGGAATGTGCAGACAGTGTGAGGTTAGCAAGAAGGGTGGTGGGCAAACGCTGGCTGTCAGAGGGAGCTGGGGCAGGCTTGTGAAGGTCGTGTGCAGGCTGGCATGAGCAGAGCGACCAGGGACAAGAGGTGGGCTGATACAGAGCACGGTGCAGTATGGTCAGTAGTTTGTCTCTTGAATTTGTGCGTGGCTTATTAATCTTTGGCTGACTCCTCTTAAGATCTGCTTGTCGTGAACAGCAAGGAAGAAAAACTGCACTACTTTTGCACTAGGGATTCAGAAAGGAGCGGGATTAGGAGTAAAATTCCCATCCTGATTACAATAAAATGGGGATGCAGCCAGAAGACATGGTATCCACATTGTTCCTTATTGTGATCTTGGAAAATAATACTATCTGCTGCCACAAGTATAATTTGTTCTCCAGATCCATGGTGAGCAGACAAATTAGTAACAGAGGAAGGAAATTCAGGTTGGATATTAAAAGAACAAACAAAATAAACATGACAACTAGCCAGTAGTGAGGATGTGGGGTGGGCTGCCTGGGGAAGGCTGTGCAATGTCCTCCATGGGAATTGCTTCACAACAGATTAGGAGAAGGTCTGCTGGGAGTGACCTGGGAAGAGGTGGGCCTGCCTGCCTTCCAGCTCAGCTGCTCCATGTTGACTGCGTGGAGGCAAAAGACAGGCTGAGAGTGTTAGTGGGTTGTATTAACACACGGGCTGCGACCGGGGTTGAGTTTTCCCATAGAAACCTGTATACGTGTCATACGCCCCCTCTCACGGTAATCCACACCGAGCCCCTGGCCTCACGCTGAAGAGGACGGTGCTGCAGAGCACCGCTGCCTCGGCACCAGCCAGCCCGGCATATCGGCAGCCGAGGCTTCGCGTTGTTCCTGGTGGGAGGGCTCCCCCCCAGCGAAGGGTGCTGGCTGAGACCGGCTTCGCAGCTCCTGGGGGCTCTGTAAGGGATTTCTTTCCTTACTCCTCTGTCTTTCCTTCATCTTCCTTGTCCTTATTCTGTTGTAGGAAATGGAAATTTTGGATATAACCAGCATCCGAGATACACGAGTAGGGCGATTTGCCAAAATCCCCAAGGTGAGTGCCTAGCTTCATTTCTGCCGGTTGCTTGTGGGAAAGGCAAAGCTGCCTGGGGCTTTGGCATAAGCTGAGGCGGTTTACCCTGGCTTCTGTTACAGGAAGGTGGAGAGGACCTTGTCTCCTTGCATCACAACTATGCAAATATAGAAAAGTTGTCTTTACTCTTGTCCCTGAACTCCTCAAGGGTCCTCTGTGCGCCCAAAAGAAAGGCACATCCAGACTATGGTATATGAGCTTGTTGGAAAGAGTATGCCAGAAAGCTAGGAAAACATCAGTTCTCCTTCCAAGTGCCTTCCAGAAGAGCCATTTTCTGTTGTGCGCCATGGCCGTGCTCTCCCCTACCAGGCGCCTGGCTAGCTTTAGTCTTGGCCTGGGCTTTGCGTTCACTGAGCTACGCTGGAAAGTCCTGCAGGAGACTTGTGATGCTTCTGTACTGAGTCACCAGAGTGGCTCTCTTGGGCAGAGATGCACAGGCTGGGCCAAGGCAGCTACAAACCTGCAGCTACAGTGAGATTCCAACGCAGTGTGTGGTGGGGTGGTTTTTCCCTTTAAAGGGAAGAAAACGTAGTTTCAGAAAAACGAGTGTAGAGGGTTTTTTAAATAATTTTAAATTGCTTGCTGGGTGGCAGACTAAGGGAAGCACATGATTATGGCTTTGTTCTTGGTTTCGGTTATAACTTAAGCTTCCTGCAGCAAAGTTATCCTTGTTAGGACTTTTTTTCCTGGGTCTGTTTTTTGTTTGTTTTTAACTTTTCCATGTATGGAAAAGGCAAGAAGAAAATTGAAGTAAAGCTAGAATGTGAAAGGGAAACAAAGGAGAAAAGATAATGGTTCCATATGGTAACATAGGTGATTGTCAGCCTAACATAAAAGGGGAAGGTTTTGCAATATATACAGAGACTCGAGCCGCCTCTTTGCGTAAGTAGTACGGCTGTTTTCTTAATACTGCTCTGAAAATGTCTCTTCAGAGCTCCCTGAGACTGATGCTTCTCAAAAGACCGTAATGAGGTAGGTGCTAAAAGCACAGCAGAGCTCCGCAGCAGTACCCACCGTACGCAATTCTTAAAATCATAAGTCTTCTTGGAAATTCATTTAGAATGAAACGTATTTGAGTTTTCAATAAGCCTAAAACTTTGCCTGCAACTTGTTTTGTGAGAATAATGTTTGAAAATAAGCTCTCAGAAGTTTCGTTTCTTGAGGGGGGGAGTGTGTTTGTGTTTGTTTTTTTTTTTTTTCATTTGAGAGAATAAAATATTTGGAGCTGGTGGAGGTAGGTGCTACACTCCAGATGGAATGCAGTAAGGAAAGCAACAGCCTAAAGGAGAGGCATGAGATACTATTTTCTATGGTGGTAAACTTTCAGGAATAACCTGTTTGTAAAATCAATTCAGCTTTGATATAGATTATAAATTGATGGTGTAAGTACTGAGGCCAGAGGTGGATGCTGGCAGAAGCGCAGTGTCAGAGTTGCCTCTAAACAGCAGGAATTTCTGCTCAAACAGCATCCTTCTGTAATGAGCCCCTTCTCACAAACAAGGAATTGCCCTGGAAACAAGACCAACCCCAGGTTTTTTGAGTAATTCACAGTACAGTTTGGGATGACTGAATTCCATATCCAGAGAAAAACTAAAGCGACCTTTTAAGAGAGATTTCTAATAAAAGCACAAAGAAGTTTGTGAAAAGAATGAGGAAATTCCTGAGTAATACCAGGGTAGCAAAAAGCAGAAGAGGAGGGGGGAGCAGGGGCTGTGTTCCATAGGTAGCTCTCAATCTTTCCAATAAAATTGCAAAGTGGCCCCTGCAATTCCCATCATAAGCAAAGGCTGTTAAAGAACAGAATAAGAGAGGACATCTTTGCATGGAAAAATTACTGCTGGACAATAAGAAAAAGGTCTCTTGAGGAGAGAGAGAACCAGCAGACTCCCAGAAAGGTCAGTGCTTGGGCCTGTGACACACTGGTCATTCGTGACCTGCACAAGAGGTGTACAGAGCCAAGGCAAAGCTTGCCAATGGTCCCAGGTTATTCGGGGTAATAAAATGAGGGCTGATTTGTAGGAAGGCCTTGAATTGCTGATTGACTGGATGATCGAATTAGAATCACAAGAGTGGTTTGGGCAGGAAGGGACCTTCAGAGGCCATCCAGTGCAACCCCCGCAGTGAGCAGGGACATCCCCAACCAGAGCAGGGTGCTCAGAGCCCCGTCCAGCCTGACCTTGGGTGTCTCCAGGGATGGGGCATCGACCACCTCTCTGGGCAGCCTGGGCCAGAGTCTCACCACCCTCACTGTAAAACATTTCTTCCTTATATCCAGTCTAAATCTCCCCTCCTTTAGTTTAAAACCATTACCCCTTGTCCTGTCACAACAGGCCTTGCTAAAGAGGCTGCCCCCATCCTTCCTACAGTCCCCCTTTAAGCACTGGAAGGCAGCAATAAGGTCTCCCCGCAGCCTTCTCTCCTCCAGGCTGAACACCCCCAGCTCTCTCAGCCTGTCTCCATAGCAGAGGTGCTCCAATAATAAGTGATAAAATCTAGCACAGATAAAAATCAGGCAATGCACACAGGAAAAAAACCCCCGATCCTAACCTTCTGTAATAACAGGCTCTGAATTGACTGTTGCTACTCAGAAACAAGATCTTGAGGGCATGGTAAATCCATAAACATATCAACTCAGTGTTCAGCAGTATTTGCTCAAAAAAGTAAGTTGTACGTTAGGAATTATATGGAAGGAATTAGGAAATCATGCCGCTGCGTACACCCTGAATGCACCCGCGTTTCTGTGCATGTCTAGCGTCCTCAAGTCAAAGGAGACAACTGGAAAAGGTGAAGAGCAGCAAGATCAATAAAATAATGAAATGGCTACTGTAGGAAGAGCATCTGAGCAGGCAGGGGCTGTAGTCTGGCAAAAAAAATGTGAGGGATGCGAAAGGGTATCGTGGAGTGCTGTAAAATCAGGAGTTGAGTGGAGAAGGTGAGCACGAAGCAGTGACACGGTGTTTCTTCCAGTGGAATTTTCCAAAGGCAGGTTCGGCACAAGCAGAAGGAGGAGCTGCTGTTTTACGCTTCGTGTTGCTGCGCCGTGGGATCCTGCACAAGTCATGAAAACGTACGCGCGTTTAAAAAGTCAGGACAAGAAGGAAATGCCCTTTGAGGGTTATTAAAGGCAAGATAATGCCTCTGGTTTAGGAAGTTGCTGAATCATAAATTGCTGGAAGCTGCAGAAATGTCAGGGAAGTATCATTGCGTTTGCCCTGTTCTTATACTTTTCCCCAGGCACCTGGATGGCTCTGTGGTCCGACCCGGCGTAGCTGTTGTATTCTAGCCATTGGAATAGGCCAGAGACCGTATTTTACAGTCCTGGGTATTGGCTGCAGCTCGTTTTTTACAAAGGAACAAAGGTCATAGCACCAAGTGGTTTATTAAATATTCTCAACAGGCAGAAGTGATGCACCTGATGACAACCTCTGCTGTGAAATTCCCAAGTGCTTTTTGAATTCTGCATTTCAGAGACCCATTTAAAATAAGTCCCCTTTTTATTTCAGGGAATTTTCTGGCATTTCTTTGACAACTTATAGTAAAATGCATTAGGCTGGCTCCTTATCCACCTTTCTCTTACGGGATGATGGGAGGTCTTGTGGGCACTGAAATGGCCGTTGAACCGAAATGGTGGGTGTCGTGCACAGTCCAGTCCTGGAAACTTCTTATTTACGCGTTGCCGCGCTATCCACGGTGCTTCTGCAGGGCTTGCTCAAAGCCCTCGGTTGTACGTTCAGCTGGCTTTCCTGCGAACAGGCTTTGTGCAAAGGAATGCAGAAGGCAGTGAAAATGTCTTAACATGAATCACCAAGCCCTCTCCACAGGGCAGCTACGCCTGGTGCATCGTTACAAAGACGTATAAATACGAAAAACTGGTGTGACGAAGCAAACGACGATCTGTTGGAGGTGAAGGGCGGAAGAATTAAGCGGGGTGCTGTCTCCTGTTAGAGAATAATGGCTCGGAACGGTTGTGGGATATACCTGCTGAAATGAATGCAAATGGTTACTTGTTTCATTGGCTAGAAGTGGAGAAGGGGCTAATGGATGATGTTTGAGCCAAGGAGAACAAGATCACAGCTGTTGGAAGAGCTTTAGAGAGCACGAATAACAAATCGAGCATCCTTTTCCCCTCCTCTCCCCTTCCTTGCAAGTGTCGCCACAGTAAATCCACAGCCTCTGCGAGGCAAAGCTTGTCAGCTGGTTTTCCCGCTGAGTTGTGGCTGAAGGAATATCAAGGAGGGAAGGAAGGCGCATCTGCGCCCGTGCTTTCCTCTGCAACGTGCCGCGGCTCCAGCTGCGTGAGGGTGGAAGGTGCCCTGCGCCGTTCAGCCTGACGGAGGTGAAACGCGTCTCCCTGCTAACGGGTGGCCGTGCCGTCGATGTTGGGAGTCACCTGCTTTCAGTAACGCTTCCCGCTGCTGCGAAGCGGGGTTTTCCTTTGTTACCTTTCTCTACACAGCAAGAATAAGACCAAAGTGCCCACGCAGAAAACCACTTCTAAGAGCCCTGCCGTCACACGCGCTCCCTCGCCAGTACAGGTGACAGCATAGTCCCGGCAAGCTGGGAGGCAGGGACTGGTGGGACCCCCTTCCCGGCGCCGCAAGTGTTCAGGGAGTAGGTAGCCAGCCTGGAGCGCCCAGCACAGCGGGAGTGGCACTGACAGAGGGACGAGGCACCAAGGGCTGGCAGCAGTAAGAGCCACCTCCAAAGGAGAAGGGCCACTGCTGCTCGCCCCAGAAGGAAACGATTCGTGGAACTGAGCCTGCCTGAAGGTGGGGGACAGCCGTGCTCTTTGAGCAAGGACCCTCCTCTCCCTTCCTGCGCCCCTCCTGAGCCCTTGCCTCCCGGCGTACAGCACGTAAGCGTGCGCGCAGCCCTCGAGTCCTCCCACAAGCTCTTCTGTGCGTGTGCGGGTTTCTCCTTCTTGCCCCTTTGCTTTATTTTCTTTGGGCGCTGCTCTGTGTTCTGCAGCGTGTTTCCTCCATGGGCGTTTTTCTGAGAGATGGGGCGGAATGAACTTTGGCGCGTGTTCAAGAGTAATAAAGATAAGCATTAACAGGGACTTCGAACATAAATGAGACAAGATAAAAAGCTATTGAATATAGTTCAGCAGCATGCCGAAGCAGATCATAATGTTATTTCCAATGCAATGCTGTGTTTTCCTTTGAGTAACGAGGAACAATAACGGCTGCTCCATTGTAGGTTTTTTTTCTGATGCACCAAGACCCCGGAACACTAACAGAGAATGTAATAATTAGGACCAAAATACACGATGCTTTAGGCCAGAGTGCTGGGCTGTTGGCTTCATCCTGGGTTTTGTTTAGACATTTCACCAGGCATTGGCTTTGAAACAAGTATAATTTTTCATAAAAACAGAGGTGGTATTTTCTGACTGTCGTGATTATAAATGTTTCATCCTCCGTATGCATTTTGTTGTTGTTGAACCCAGAGATGCAGATGCTGAACTGAACACGTACAAGGGAGAAAATTAAACCAAGGTATTTCACCCATCGTATTTTGAGATGATAAAAAGTAGGAGCGAGGGGTGCTTAGGAACCACCAATGCAGGGAGCACTCGCGCTGCGCTCGGCGCCGAGCCACAGACTATAAACACGTTGTGGGTGGCCAGCCGTTCTGCCGCACCGCGGGGGGAAGGCGGCAGCTCTGGGGATCAAGCGTCAGCCCAGTGCTACGCTGTGGATTCAGCAAGGTGCGTGAGCGCAGGATGGAGCTACAGGTCCGATGTTCAGGCCTCCAAATAAAAGAGTGAGCACAAGAAGCGTACGAAGCCAAACTGATACGTGTGCGTGCAAGAGAAAAGCGGGCGGAAGCCCACGCCTTGCAAAGGATTTATAAGTAGTGGAGCAGGGGCCGAGCAAGGAAACAGTCACAGCTGAATAACGGCCTCTTGCCACGCTGGGCCCTTTGTCTGCCCCTTCCATCTTCCCGCAGTGTGAGCTCTTGAACCAGAGGGACAGAAGTTCCTGAGGATGCACAGGCTGCCTCCCTCCCTCGCAGGCTGTTCCTGCTTGATTCCAGAACGCTGCTGGTTATTTTGTGCCATGTGAATCTGTGTGCTGCTGCATTTTCCGGTTCCTTTAGATAAGACAGCAACGAGAGCTGAGAGTGCTTCATCTACGTATATTTTTCTGCCTCGTCTCGCCGATACGCTTGGCGCAGCGACAGGCTGGCCCCTGCGGTGCAGGGGGTGGCAGGACAGCCCTCCCCGCTTCTCGTTGCTGAAGCCCGCGATGGGGCAGCACTGCTAACACGAGCATCACCTGCAGAGCCAAAGCTGTTTGAATAATCTTGGTGCTCCCGTTCCCTTCTGGCAACCAAACAAAAGCTTTCTTCTCTAAAGATGGTGATTTATGTCACGCCCTGTGTTCTAACACCGCAGGCACTGCATCGTGGTAGCGCGTTTCATGAAGACACGGAACTGTGGGAGTGCGGTGAGCGGGTGCAGCTGTGGCAAATCCCGGGTACCGTTCGGCTGAGTCCCATTTCCCATAGGGAAAGGACCGTCTGCCTCTTGTGTGAGGCCCGGCTCTTTGTTTATATTTGCATGAGAATTTGCTTTCCTCTGGACTATGAATCTGGTTTGTACAGAGGAGGATTTTAGGGAAATCAGGAGGGTGGGAAGCTGAATCTGTATTTCAGCCACTCCGCCAGTGGGTTGTTTTCTGTTTGTTTGGGGGTTTTTAAAGTGGATTTGCTAAGCATGTCTCCCTTCCTCTGATTTGCATGGCTAATGCGGTTGTCCTGCTTTTCACGTAGCAATTCCTACGTTGCCTTTATGGCCATTTGCAACGTGACGCCAGGTAATTACGTAGCGAAGCTGCAGCACAAGGTGCTAAAGGAGTGTGAAAGAGCCAAGACGTGGCATCAGGTTCGGTGCTCTTGGGCACAGCCTCTGGTCCTCTCTTGTCATCATCATTCAGCCTTACGCCAGCGTCGCTGCATTTATCCGTGAGGGAGATAATCCCCATGTAAAGGAGGCAGCACAAGTAAGCGAGTGACTCGCCTAAGGCCAGGCAGGAAATCAGTTACTGGGAAAATATGACCCAATTTACATCCCTAACACAATCATCCTTTCTTCTCCCCGCTGCAGTTTGCTTCTCATAAAATGAAGCTATCAGCTTCACCGAGGTGCTGGGAGGTGTCGTAAGTTAATGCTGATAAAGGGCATGGCATATAGAAAGCTGCACAGGCGAAGGCCAACCGTGAATTTCTTGTTCTGGGAAGGTGATCAGATATCAGGCCGTTGCCAAACACGGCGTGTGCCGGGTTTGCCTGGTGGAGCTCAGCTAGATAAAGGCAGGCGCTCTGATGCAGCGTAAACAGAAATGTCTGCTGGGGGGCCAAGCGACACCAGCTTGCAGAGAAGGAAGGGCTGGGAGGAGCCGATTCGTAACAAATACAGGAAATGAGTTCAGCATAAACCACAAGTTCTCTATTGTCTTAGCTTCGTATAATTTACAACACTAGAGGTAAGGAAGCTGAACAAATGCCAGTGGGTTTGCAAGATGAAGTTAAATTTGAAGTTAAAATCCTAACGCTTTGCTACTTGTAACGAAGAGTTAAGCTCCGTCAAGAAGTTGCTGTGAGCGCGGAAAGGTGTGGGTATGAGGGTGCTGCTCGCTTCTGCGAAGGGAAATTGCTCACAAAGCAAAAATGAGGCATTTTAGAAATTCCCTGACTATTAGAAAATAGGCAAATCTTCTGGGTGGCTGACTGCTTTCCCCCTCCTTTCCCTCCAAATGCTCTTGGGTTATACAGGTTTCAGAGTTACCCCTGTGGAGAGTTGCTTTTACGAAGTGAGAGACAGCAGGCAGATGATCTTGAGTTATTATCCTGGTTTTCCTAAGGATGCCTGTTTGCTGTAGACGTGTCAAAATTGCAAATGCTCCAGAAATTTGGAAAAACGCAGTGGAAAAAACCTGCAGAGGAAAAGAATCTGCAGAGTTCCTTATAAAATAAACATGCAGCTCCGTGTGTGACATGGTGCAGATACGTAATGCCTGAAGCGGAGCTGTCTTGGAGGTTCTGCTATCACAGTCCAAATGTAGAGAAAATTCCGTGGCAGAAATTGCTTCCATTTGGGTCACGAGGGGATGCAGATGGGTGCGTACAGGGGTTTAGAGTCAGTTTGGGCTACACTGAGGTCCGTGGAAGTCAGATCGGGGAGGTTGCGTTCTTCAACGTGCAAAGGCTCAGATGCTGTCCAGTTAGCAGCAGCTTAACAAGTTACTAAACACGAGCTGAACTGCGGCGGCTGACTTTGTACGCGCTCTGAGCTATAGCAAACACAAAGGTAAAGTCGTTTAGCTAAAACCTCTTTGGCTGAAGTTCATGTGATTATCTGGTGCGTCGAGGTGTTACTGATGTTGTGACTTGTTGAAACGCAGTAACGCAGCCACGTGTCTGACTGCGCGTGCAGCGAGGGCTCAGATTCCAGCTCCGGTTGAACTTCTGAGTCTGACCTGCTCTGCTATCCGTCCCAGACCATGCATTTTGCCCTCAGTTTCTGAAGGAGCAGGTGCTCTGACAGCCTCCCCGTTTACTTTGGTACGGATTTATTCTGCGCTTCAGATGATGAATTGCTGTGCTTTACTCCAGGACACGGGAATTTTATCCTTTCATTACAAATAGCGACTGTCAGTACAACTCCAGGATACCTTGGCTTAGTGACACCTTATGTAGGAATGCAGAAAATGCTAAATAATTTAAAGGGATTCTATAAATACTTTCATATGGTGATGGAATCCAAGTATGACTAATCGGATGAGCCTTATACTTAACAAAACAAATCTCTAGTGAGCCATTGCTGTAGGATACTGCAATCGCTATGGAAAAAACACTTCTAGCAATTGACAGCTAGCAGAAAATGTGACCTGGAGGGAGAGAGCCCGTCTCTCCAGTGTCCAGGTCACAGTGCTGGTGGGCCTTCTGGCTCCCAAAGAACATCTTTCTTGGGGTGGAGGGAGGTTACGGCAAAAGGTATCGCACTAATCCGAAAGACTTTCTTAGCGTGTGTTTTGACAAATGGCTGTCTGCAACAACCTGGCTATGCACCTCTGGTAGGAGCTGGCCAGATGCTCCTCTACTTGTCTGCAAGTTCAGGCTGACGCTTCAGAAGGAATTTATTTAAGAGCAGTCTCCAACTTTTACTTTTTCAGACCAAAACAGCATGATTGTACTGTGATGTTAGTCGCAATATTTTGTTCCATGGAAGACCCAGGTAATGCAGGCTCCAAAATAAAGAAGAAAAATAAGGAAAGCCAGCAAAAGGAAGATCACATTAAACAATTTTGCAACCCTTGAAAAGCTTGCAGTGAATTTGGGTCAATGTTTGGATTGGGTCCTGGTTTTTTCATATGCAGTTTGCCTCGTTCTCCCTTCATCCCCATCTGTTCTGTTTCTTTTGCAGTGCCAGAAGCTCCGAGAGGTTTTTAACTTGGATTACCCTTCCAGCACCTTCCTGCTTAAGACTCTGACTATTGTGTCCGGCCCTGACATGGTGGACCTCACTTTCCACAACTTTGTGTCCTACAAGGAGAATGTTGGCAAGGTATCGGGTCCTGAGGGCGAGGAAGCACTGGGAAACGCTAAGGATTGGGGCATTAAGTGGGGAGCAGGAAAGGAGAGGGGAAGGCAGGGAACTGAACCCCGTCAGTGTTACTGGCAAAGTTACAAACAAGCAGTAAGATGTGGTACCTCCGTAGTTCTAGAAATTTCTGCCCTGCATGGAGAAGGACCAGTGGAAGAAATTTAGTGTGTCATTTTTGTCCTTCATGTGCTTCGTATGGATAAACAGACCGCTGAGAAGACTCGGTGGAAAAGTTTCAGCTGCTAGTGTATATAGGCAGTAGGGAGGTGGTACAGCCAAGCCCGGGATGCACTTGTTGGGATTTGTGGCCCAGCGGTATCAGGACAGGTCCCTGCCCTTTCAGCGTTCGCTGCTGTGTACTTCTTGGTGCAGTTCCGTAATGCCCAACTGCCTCTGTCTTGTGTGCGTTTGTTCCCAGAGCTGGGCTGAGGATATTATGGCCATTGTTCGGAATCCCCTCACATACAACGCTTCTCGGTACACCTTCCTAGAGAAAATGTAAGTGATTTCTGACAAACGCTGTTCTGTGAAACATTCCTGTGCTGCCCTTTCTGACTGTACTGGAAAGAGAAGGCTTCTTAGCATGCAGGTCCTTTGGCAGCCTCCCGAACAAGTCCTGTGTCAGCTCGGGAGCCCCAAGGCACAGGTAGGGGGTTGGCAGCTGGGCCTTATGTTGCATGACAGCTGATGGGCACAAAAGGGCTTGAGCTGGTCAAACACGTGCGTGGTATTAGACAAACTGAAATTCGGCCCCCCAAATGTCTCCCACCGCAGTCACGGCACTCACCCCAACAAAGCGCTGCCCCTTTTGCTTTGCTCTGTGATACTGTTTGGTTGGCAGCCTGGCATAGCTGAGGAACGCTAAATAATAGGAGATATCATTATCTCGTATCTATCTCTCATGTTTCAGAGGAATCTTTCTGATATCTAAGCTCTTACAATTCGCCTGTTTCTCCTTCCTGAGAAACAGGAACAGGTTCTGTCTGAGGTTAAGCTGATGGTCTGTAGGACCCTGATTTTCAGTTAACTGTTAGATTGTTTTCCCAATTGCATACTCTTTCTTTCTCTTTACTTAATAGGACATCTAAAATTGTACAAGTGCATTTTCATAATCTTGGGTTTTTTTCGCAGCCTGGTGAAGCTGAAGATGCAGCTTAATGCAGAGGGGAAGATTCCTGTCAGGAAGTGAGTATGGATATTTGTTTTATTGTGTGTTCAGTCAGACTAAAGGCAGAGCAGCTGGCAAGAGGATGGTTGCCCAATGGCTTCAGCTGCCTGCTCCTTCCGTACCTAAGAGGTAGAGATCACTCCCTCTGGATTCAGACCATGAAAGGACTCCTGCTGCACCTAAGTTCCTCCCAGGGAAAGGCCTGGGACATAATTTGGGTCTGGGAAGGAGACCTTGTGTGGCCTTCATCTTCAGCAAGAAATTACCTTAAACGGCTATGGATTTCAACTCCTGGCTGTTGCAAGAAATAATCAACAAAACCAAGCAACTTCAGTAAACTTCTGACCACAGATTGTTTTGCAAACCTGAGTTGAAAGATGGATGAGGCGTAGGGCTCATTTTACCTTTCATATAAAGAGTTCTGTATTTGGAGAACTTTTTGCTTGACTGCGCAGCTAGCCTGAAGTAAGGGTTTGTTGCTTTCGCTTGTCTCCTTTCTTCACGTGTGACCACCTACAGCTGCTCTCTGCTGGTGTGATTCTGCTGCCCTCAGTCTTTACTCTGGATGTGCACGCGAGGGAACCAGCCTTCGAGGGCAGACCTCTGAGCCAATGTTAATGCTGCTTCGAGTACGGAACAGCGGAGATCTGCACTTCGCTGTCCCCAGGGTTGGCTTTGTGTGTCAGGGTAGGACTGCCATCAGAATAAGCCAAGTCTGCTTTGCTGAAGCAAAGAGCAGCCTAATACTCCTCCCCTGCACTGTGTGGCTTAAATCTAGAATGGATTTTCTGCCACTCAGTGTCTTCCCTGGTAAAATCACTCCATGGCTGATCCTACGGCTCCTCCGTGTTGATTCACCCCATGAACGAGTGACAAAAGGCTGCACTGCCGCACTGAATTCCCTTTTGGGTGTGAAAATTTTCGTTTGTTTTAAGAATAAGGACCCGCAGATAGCGCGTTTGTGGGTATTCACTGGGAAATTTTGAACCACTCTGCTTCTAGGTTTATGCTGTGTTATAGCATCACAAGAGGCAAGCGCTAATCACCTGTAATGAATATGCTACCTACTGCGTGTTATATTGCATAACGATTCTAGATTAAGTCTATGCTGGCTAAATGGGCTCCTGGATGGTTGATCATTATTCAACAATAAACATTTTTTGTTGTTTGTTTTCTAAACCACCAACCAGCAGAATTTCATTCTGTCAGAAACCAGTGTATTCATGGAAAGGCTTTTAAAAATGTATAGGTCTTTAATGAATAACTCACACTAGGGAAGAGTACTTTGAATTGATCTTTAAAATGCAAGCAAGGTAGCATTACTGCAGAGAGAAAACAGCTTATTCTTCCAAAATAAGCTAGAAAAAAAAATCTGGTACAGGCTGTACCTCTCTTAATGCCCTTGTCTGTCTGTCTTGCAGAGTGGTAAAAATGCTTTACTGTGTAAAGCATTAGACCATTAAATATTCCAGATTTATAAAAAATATTCAGTATCTCCAGGTGCTTCATACATACATAAGGCTTTCAAAACTCTGAATTCTTCTGAAAATTTCACTGAGCGTTTCTCTTTAGACATTTAAATCCTTTCTGAATCATCTGGGCCCCCAGTGCCAGAAGGACAGGGAGCTGCTGGAGCAAGGCCAGCGCAGAGCCACAAGGATGCTCAGGGGATGGAGCATCTCCCTGGTGAGGAAAGGCTGAGAGACCTGGGCTTGTTCAGCCTGGAGAAGAGAAGGCTGAGGGGGATCTCCTCAGGGCTTATCAGTATCTGAAGGGCGGGTGTCAGGAGGGTGGGACTGGGCTCTTCTCAGCGGTGCCCGACGACAGGACAAGAGGCACCGGGCACAAGCTGGAACACGGGAAGTTCCACTGAAACCTGAGGCAAAACCCCTTTGCTGTGCGGGTGCCAGAGCAGCGGCCCAGGCTGCCCAGAGAGGCTGTGGAGTCTCCTTCCCTGGAGCCATTCCCACCCCGCCTGGACGCGGTCCTGTGCCCCTGCTCTGGGGGTGCTGCTCACGCAGGGGCTGGACGGGGGGAGCTCCGGAGGTCCCTTCCAGCCCCGCCGTGCTGTGATTCTGCGCTAACAAGGTGCTGCAAGTTTTGCCTTGCAAAGGGCAGCCTGGGAACCACTGCGTGCCGAGTTTGCATAAGCCTGCCGCAGCTCCCACTGAACGCTTTCCACCTGTCAACACATTTGGCACTTTTTGTTCCCCTTTTGGCTGTAGCACCTGTGATGCCAGGAGCTTAACAGGGCTGACATCTAAATTTATCCGCAGAGGAGACCTCGTTGCTGCCGAGTAGGATGTTCTGAAAGCAGGGAGAGTTCAGTCATTGTTACTGTTCCATCCTGCAGCAAAGAGGCTGCTTTAGGCTGAAGGCTTGACTTGCCCGGCAGATCGGTACCCAGCTTTCTAAATTGGAGGCGAACTTTGGTTTCTGCAGCAGCAGACTTTTGTGCTTCCGTCAGGTAGTATACCAGCTTCTTTGCCCATGTAATGAGTTTGTTCCTTGAATTCACGGAAAGCCTTCGATTCCAGGAAATTTTACCTTTTTTTCAAAGCAGCAGATGTGCACAATATTTGTTTGCTTTTCTCAAATGTTGCCTTGCCTACAAAGTCACTCCTTGCTAATGCCAGCTACCGCCTGGGATAGCGTCTTGTGGGGGGAAGCGTCCTGGGGGATTTGAGGCGTGAGGGAGGCCTGCTGCCGCAGGGGGGCCCCCGACGAGGGGCAGGCGAAGGGCAGCGAAGAGGGATGTTGAGAGTAAGCTGATGCCCTTCAGTGACAGCGCTCTTACAGAGCCCAAATATAGAACTTCTGTATTAAGGCAGCAGTCCCAAAAGCCACTGTAGGTTTACAAGACTTGGTACATCAGTTACTCCTTGGAGAAACGCTGTCTTTCTCCTCTGGCCCGTGTTTCAGTCTTCTCGGCAGTCTCCTTCATTGTGCGTTTTGAGTGTCTTGCACTCTGGCTGCAGCTCCCAGCCACCCAAACCCGGGCTGTCTGACCTCACCCCGTTACACTGTGGTGATTTCTTTTTTCCCTGTCTGGTCAGTATTTTTCAGATGTTTCCTGCAGACAGGAAGAGGGTTGAAGCGGCATTAAGCGCTTGTCATCTTCCAAAAGGCAAGGTAAGGGTTTCACTAGGTAGCCAAAGGTCTCGCTAGTTTGAGAATAATGTTTTGCCTACCTGACCGTGATGCCCTCGGCTATGAAAAAATCATCAGCCCAGATGCTCTTAGTCGCTGTGAAACCTTTTCCCTACCGCGAGCTGCCATGCCTCAAGTGCAAGCCTGCTAGGATCACTTCTTACTGTTTGTATAGCAGTAGCGCTTGCGCGGTGTGGCACAAGAAGCTGCGTGTTCCCTTCCGCCTGCTTCGCGCTCTGCTCTTTGAAGCAACAGATCTGACAGTTAATCTTGGCGCATCTACCAGCCCGCAGAGTACAGTCCAGGCCCCTGACAGCTCTTACCACTGCCTCAAGCTTTAGCTTTATACCACCACGCAAGAGGCACCGAGGGACAGTGCAAACGACTGTCCGCTCTGAAGTAGGGCATTACGGTGCTTCTCCACTCCATCTGTTCTCTCCTAAACGCCTTGCTAGCTGTTGCAGTCGCTCACTTGCGTTGTCACAAACAAGCGCTGGGCTGTGGGTGTTAATGGGGAGGTGAGAGCCGTCATGGGTTTGTGATGCTGACGTGTCTTTGTTGCATTCTCAGAACGATGCCATCAACCCAGAGGACTTCCCTGAGACTGTGTATAAAACTTTCCTCATGAACCTGTGTCCACGGCCTGAGATTGATGAGATCTTTACCTCACAGTAAGTTTCCTTCAAGCTACAGCAGAGAACTTGAGCTCTTGTGACAAAAGATAGCATAAAATCCCCTTGCCCCCCCCTTTTTTGCTGATGTGGTTTGTCTGGTCTCAGGCCTTAGAAGGGCAGGAACCCAGGTCACAGAGCAGTGCCAGCGCACTTAACACTTTCACCGGCAGCCTGAATAAAAGGGATGAGGCCTCACTGTGCTGCAGGGACTCTTAACTGTCACCATCAGGAGGGTTGATTCCAGGTCAACATGAGATCGTGCTAACGTGATTTGGCTTGTGGCTAGCCCCAGGCAAGGCCATGTACAGAGTGAGAACCATAGATCCTCACAGGTAGCCAGTGACTTTTTTTTCAAGTAGCTAAATCTGTGACTTCTTAAATGGACTTGATTTCATAGGGCGAGCAATTCAGTGCGCTCTGAAATTGAAGTCCCTTTAGAGTTTGAGTCGGAGGCTCAAAATACGCTTTGTGCTCCCCTCAGCACAACCTCTTCACGGGGTTGAATGAGTGAGGAAGAAGAAAGGCCACTGTGGGAAGCATCATTTACAGGAAGAAATGGAGACAAAACAGAAATCTGTGGGCCTGGGGAGGCGGACACCCACTGCCAGCCTGAGGAAGGACCATTCTCTTTTGTGAAAAGGTTTTCTGGGTAACACACAGGCCTTACCTCTGCTCCTCTGTAATTCTCTCACCGTAGCCATTTAAAAGCAAAGCCCTACATGACCAAAGAGCACTTGGCAAAGTTTATCAACAAGAAGCAGCGAGACTCTCGCCTCAATGACATCCTTTTCCCACCAGCCAAGCCTGAGCAGGTGCAGAGCCTGATAGAGAAGTATGAGCCCAGCGGGATTAACATCCAGAGAGGTGAGTCTTGTTTGGCCAAAAAGTCTTGCTATAGAGGTAGTCTGAGAATAGCAGAGGATCTCACACCTTCTGCTACCCTGACTTGCCCAGGGGAGCAGTCAGCCGGATTCGCAGAAGCCCCT
Source organism: Anhinga rufa (assembly GCA_013400875.1). Lineage (NCBI taxonomy): Eukaryota > Metazoa > Chordata > Aves > Suliformes > Anhingidae > Anhinga > Anhinga rufa. Next base: position 79,410 of record VZTV01036605.1, read on the forward strand.
GTGTTGCAGTCCACCAGCAGGGAGGTGCCAGAGCCATTTTGTGTTGGTACTATTAACAGCTTTGTTTTCCATGTAGGGCAGTTGTCTCCAGAGGGGATGGTCTGGTTTCTCTGTGGCCCTGAGAACAACGTGATAGCACTGGACAAATTGGTGCTGTACCAGGACATGACCCAGCCGCTCTCACACTACTTCATCAATTCATCACACAACACATATTTAACAGGTATGGGCAGTTCCAGAGCCTGCCTCAGCTCCAACGCGTATGTACCACCACCGGGGATGGATGAATGATACCGACCGTTGGTCGGGCAGACGTATCTGCCCTGAAGTTTGGAGGGCTGAGGGCTGTAATGCACTCTGAGGGGCTTGGCACTTGTATGCTGTGTAAGAAGAAGAAATGTCACCCTGTAACCGAAAACATCTTGTCAGTCTGCCACGTACACCTGCTCGAGGACGGCAGAGAGTTCTGCTGCTCCAGTTTATGCAGAAACTGTCCCACGTGAATAGCTAATGTCGAGCCTCCCTCCTTCTGCTCTCCTCCAGCTGGTCAGTTTTCTGGTATCTCGTCTCCTGAAATGTATCGCCAGACGCTGCTGGCTGGCTGCCGCTGCGTGGAGCTGGATTGCTGGAAGGGCCGACCCCCGGACGAGGAGCCGATCATCACTCACGGGTTCACCATGACAACCGAGATCCTCTTCAAGGTATGGAAAGAGTTTTCTCCGTTCATGCTTTCCCCTGTTTGGTTTTAGACTGATCTCTGTTTGAGGAAGCTGGCTGAGGGAACTGTCAAATGGATGGGCTGAGGGCAAAGATGGTTGAAAGGAGAAGATTGATGGCAAGATGACAAGTGAATGAATGCGTAGGTAGAATGGAAGATGAGCAAATATGCAGCAGGTTGGAGTTTGTGTACATTTTTGGAGTGGGAGGACCAGAAGAGAGGTTGTCAGCTGCGTAAAGATGAATGAATGAGGAAATGCGGGCAGTCGGGTAGAAGCGATGGAGAGATGGTTGAGAAGATGCGCCTGCATACACAGGGCTGTGTAGCAAGGTGAATAAAAGGACAGAAAGCTGCACGAGGATGGTGGATTTATGGATAGATGCACACCAGAGAAACAAACAAGATGGCTTTTAGAAAACAAACGGTTAAAATGAGTTTATCTTCAAAGTGGTCTACGGCAGGTTTCTGTGGCTTTCCAGCCTCCCATGGTGGTGCTTTGGAGGAACAGGTTTCAATTACTTCCTAATTACATGAGTGTGTGGAATGTGTTCAGTGGAGCAGCTGCCCTCTAGCATGCTGGGCAGCTGGCTTCCCCTAGGATTCAGCTCCCAGGCTTCAGAAGCACAGTGCAAACCCTCCTCCTCCCTTGGGAAATACAGGGCATTGAACCACAGAAGTTACAAACAGCTTGCAGGTTAAAAATCAATGCATCACACTTACTTTTTCTGCACTCCTTTACACAGCTGCTGCCAAGAGGCAGAGGCACTTTAGATTCTTTTTAAAGCTGTTTATTCTTATTCCGTATCTTCCCCCCAGTTCTCACGCTTCACTATTACTAAAATATTTATGTGGAGAAAAAAAAAACGCCAATCCTTAAGATCAGAGGTACTGTCATATTGATTGTCAGTAATTTCCTAAACCCTGTAGTACCGCTGCTGCCTTTTGCACAGCAGCTCACTACAGTAGACATAACGACAGCTGTAGCCGCTGTAATTGCCGAGTTCTGCTAAAGCATGTGACTGTACCTCGAGGGAATTATAACCTGGTAACGCAGCATGTGCCCAGGCTTTAGCTTTACATAATACGTAGACCTTTCCCTCCACGCCTCTCTCCCTTTTCCACCATTGCCTGTGGCCTTTTAGCAGCTTTTTCTGTAGCTTCTCCTCCTCTGAGCGTTGCAGGTTGCTGTGATAGAAAGTCCAAGCGGCCCATGCAGGAGCAGCTGTGGCAGCCTCCCCCAGTGCTCGGATCACGGCTGAGCCAGGGTTTTGGGGGGAGCAGGGGACCGTGATTGCAAAGGAGCAAATGACACCTTTACCGTGTCCATTAGCAGCACCAGAAAAGAAAATAGTGGAAAGTTTGTGGCAGTTTAACAGGGGCTTGGGGAAAATATGATTAATTTTTCTTACATTGTTAATGCTGAGAATGTTTCCATGGTATTTGCATTTGAAATGTCAGCACTGCTGGTTACTGAACATTCCAGTTTTCTCTGCTGTTAGACAGAAGGGTTTTATAAGCAGGTGAAATGACAGAAAATTGGATAGGTTCAGAGGTAAGTATGAATAGGGTTTGAAGCAGTTTAATCAGGTGCTGCATACCCCTTTCTCTACCAATTAAAAGCGCGTGTGGCAGTGGCTTGCCTCTCTCGTGCAAGACGCTTTCACATTCATTTAGGTATACACTGAGCTATGTGACAAAAATAAAACCTCCTATTCTTGCATCTTCAGCTTCATTTTTTATGCAAGCTGTTGAGTTTAGCTGCATGTTGTATCCTCTGGAGCTGGAAATCCAGGCGGGTATGAAAAAGATGACACTTCTCACCTTCTTACTGGGAGAAGTTTAGTTACTTTAAAGAGAAGCTCCTGACAGCGGTCAGTTTGAGGTCTGTTCAGTGGGAGGGGAGCTGCGGGTCTCTGTTAGTAATGAGTGCTGATCTTTTCTCTGACCATTGCCTCTCGTTTAGGATGCCATTGAGGCAATCGCAGAAAGCGCTTTTAAAACATCTCTCTACCCTGTCATCCTGTCCTTTGAGAACCATGTGGACTCGTGAGTATCTAGTGACTGGGAGAGCTGTGTTCTCTGTTGGCTAGAGCAGAAAGTACACAGGGAAGGGCTGCTGGGGTTTATGCGAGTGCCTGAGCTGAAATGAGATATCGACTGAGATTTCTGAAGCAACTGTGAGATGAGCTGTAAGCTGTGGAGTGAGAGTGACCACGATCGTGCAGCCTTTTAGCTCAAGGTGGCAGAGTATGAACAAATGGGAATAGGCCTGGGAAAGGACTTCAAAATCTGTGTCGCTGTCTGAGTGAAGGCAAGAGGTGGTTTTCTGGGTAGAGTACATGGATCCTGAGATGGTTGTTCATGCTAAGCTCTGGGTTTGGGCATCTGTTTTCCTGTTCGCTCCTGCTTGACCTCTTTGTTCATTAGGCCCAAGCAGCAGGCAAAGATGGCCGAGTACTGCCGAACCATATTTGGAGATATGCTGCTGACAGAGCCGCTGGAAAAATACCCAGTAAGTGGAAGTTGGGGAAGTAGGCTAGTGGAGAGGTCTTTCTGAAAAAACCGGTCGCTCTTGGTGCTAGGAGATGCCACAACAGACACAAAGACAGTCAAAGAGAAGATGATGCCGTGGACAAATAGGCCTGGTTCACAGGGGTGAGCAACGCAGTAAGTGGATGGAAGACCTCTCAGTCACAGAGGTTTTCCTAAGCACTGGCCTGACTCTGCTCATATTTAACGCTCTGTGACTTGAGTGACTTTGTAAACTGAGCTCTAGGTAGCCAAGTCGTACCAGTTGTACCAAGATAAGCCAGTGTATTTTTGTACGTGGTACTGTATCAAATCCATCTGCCAGCACTTGCTTTGGAAAGAAACAGGAACAAGGGCGTAGTAGCATTTTAGGCTCTTCCTACCAATGCTTCTCAATTCCTGCTTCCAGCTGGGAATACTCTCTTCCAGGCGTAGATGGGCAGGTCAGTGACATGCATGGCTTCGTGCTCAGAATAGCTGAGTAAAGCTCCCGATCGGCTTGACCCTAGGCATCAGCTTACTTGTACAAGCATGTATTTTTGCGGACACGGTGACGTCTTTGGCGATCCCCACGCACATAGCTACTCCAGCTGCTTTGCAAATGGACGCTGATTTACAAATAACGGGCAATGCCTGCGTTCTGCAAAGCATGAGGCAGTTCCTTGGGATATGTAGCGGAGGGGGAAGCCGAGACGCCTAGCCCAAGCATCTATTTTAAAGCACCTAGATCCAAAGAAGAGCTGAAAAGAAGCAGTGAGCAAATCAGCAGTTGCCCACTGTCCAGACCCCTGTCATTGTCCAGACGATAGGGAGAAACAGGGGGTGCATGTGGGGAGAAACAGTTCAGGGTATTAGCTAAATTATTAATAGGCCTGTTGCTATCTGTACAGGGAGCGTAGCTCTAGAAGCGCAGTCTGAGTCACACATCCTTGTCTTGAGCCACCTACTCTGGGATTTCTTTTTTCAAATCTGCTGCAGGCAGAATGTTTAAATATGGCCTGAGTGCTGATCTAGGACTGAGGCTCTGGGATAATGGGAGAAGTAGGTGGAAAGTGAAAGCCAGAGGTGTGTGGACGCCTTCAGGCCATGTAGATGTGTTTTTAGCTGTGGTGCAGGATAGGTGGCTGGGAACAGCATGGCATGTGCAGGCAGCAGAACGTGAGGGGGCTGAGAGGTGGAAAATGCTGGTCTAAAACCAGGTGAAAAAATTTTGGAAAAAAATCTGCATAGATATAGTGGGATATGCTGGCAGATGGAGAAATTAAAGTATACAGTGGGTGAGAGATGTGTCCATGCACCAGTAAATGGCTGGAGGCGTGGTACTAGGAGGGACAGGAGAGATGAGCATTTGAATTCTGTCTTTGGATGAAATTTCAGTATGAAGTTTATCTGTTGCAGCTGAAGCCGGGAGTTCCTTTGCCAAGTCCTAAGGATCTCTTAGGGAAAATCTTGATTAAGAACAAAAAGAACCAATCTATATCTGGGAAGAGGCAGAACTCTTTGAAGAAAGGGAGGAATGTGGAACCAGAAATCATTGAGCAGCCAACCCCTGTGGATGCTGAAGATACTGGTATGTCTGAAGGGAAAATGGGACTAGTATAGCTAGATGAGCAAGTCTGGCCCACTGGAGACCTTCCAAATCACCCCATACGAGCTTGAGGCAAGCCAGTAGTAGTCATTAATTCAGTTATGTCAAGAAGCAGCATAAGCTTGGAAGAGAAATTAAATCTTCAGAATATTTTCAAACACTTCATTTCAACCAAAAGAGACAGTCAACTTATGCGCTGCCCATCAGTCAGCTCTTCTGCCTACTCTGAGGTATACGCTGCATGAGGTGGTAATTCATTGATACACACTGGCTGTTGCTTTGAGGGAAGGGTGGGCAATTTTTTACTGCTTGTGGCTCTCTGATAAACACAAATTCACCATGGCCTAGTTCTTCCCTCTGAGGTTCTTGTTCTTCCCTCTGAAGTTCTTGAAGGTTTATAGAACCTTCAGCCCCACTCTCCTCCTCCTCCACTCTCAAGGCTGTTACCTCTTGGGCTCATAGAACCTGTGGTAGAACAGCCCCTGTCACGGTAGGAGCACATGAAGTCATAGAAAGACAAGTCAGCGCCACTACAGAGCACCTAGAAATGGACATTTATTCCCCCGAAGGTGTGCGACCTTGGCGGGGAAAACAGCATTGTGACCGTCACTCTGGGGTGTGAGGGAAGCCTGCAGGAGGAATGATTTGGTGTCTTGGGTGTGCTAGTCCAGAGTGTGCTAGTTCATATTTGGATTTAGCTAACAAAATTGTACGATTCTTCCACTTATTGTTGCTGCACAACTGGATAGCGAGGTTTTGCAGAGCTCTCCATTGCCAGCAATCTGTAATGTCTTGTCTCAGTGTGCTACTGATACGTACGACTGACGTGGGCTGTGTGTGCTTAGTCTGGGCAGGTGATGTGGCTGAAGAGGAACCAGAGGAAGAGGATGAACATCTCGGAAACCTGGATGAAGAGGAAATTAAAAAGATGCAGTCGGATGAGGTACTGTCACTGTTGTTTCTGTTCCTTTTCTGTTTGTTTTTTTTTCTTCTGTGGCCTCCAGTTTTCTCTGGGGCCTCACCATACTGAATAGGGATGAACCCAGAATACAAAGGGGAATGAACTGTGCTGTGACAAATCGGGGGCTTTCCTTCCCCCATGCAGTATGACTTTTGCAGGAGAAATAATAAGAATAAGAGAAATGATGTTGCAAGCATAGAGGATATGGCAGAAGAGTTGTTCTTTCAGACTCTGCCTTTGATATTCTGCCTGATTTGGAGATAGCTGTCTGCCTTCAGGGTGTTGGGAGAGGCTTAGCCTTAGTCTGATAAAAGTTGTTACTGAAATACAAATTGCTGCTGCTGGAAGTGGAAGGAGGAGGTCAGCATTCCCTTGAATAAAAAAAAAAACCCAAACTCAAACATTTTCCATTCTGTCTCCCTAGTTTCACTCGGAGAGGAGGGAAAACAGTGTCGCCAGTTTGTCGCAGACTCGGTGCTTTGAGAGGTTAAAGAGGTCCGGGGCTTTTTACGTACTGACTGATACCTCTCCATATGCCGCCGTTTCCGTTTTTTCCAAGCTACCTAGAAACTCTGTGCCCCTCACCGTGCTGCCCACAATGTAACTGTAGGACCAGGAAGCCAAAGAAACCAGTGCGCTCTGCTCAGGGCAGCCACCAGAGTTCTTTGATTGTGAAGCCCAGGTGTGTTTGGTTCCCTCTCTAGGAAAGGTCTCTTCATCTGTCCTCTCTTGGGTTTTGTTTTCTGCTCAGGGCACTGCTGGCTTGGAAGTGACCGCGTACGAGGAGATGTCCAGCCTCGTTAATTACATACAGCCTATCAAATTTGACTCCTTTGAAGTCTCTGCCCGTAAGTCAAACGCGGTCCTTTCAGGACCCCAAATGTGTCTGTTCGACCAGGAGAGCGGTGCTTTCGCATGCTGCTGTTCCCCACCTGCCTTTGTGACTTCTTTCGCCTGTTTTCTGTTGTGTTCTCTCTCTGCCACAACATCCGCGTGGTCACAAACACTTCTCTTCTGCTCTTCTCCCCGCAGTAAGGAATTGGTAAGGAGAAGAAAGGGAGATACTGCTCCCAGTTACACGAGTGAGGATAAAAAGAAACAGCCTAGAGGCCAGTGACATCTCTGTGGGCTTGCTTTGCTGCTTCTGAGGACAGGGTTGGGCCCACTATGTGACTGGCCTTCCTCTTCTGTGGTCATTGGAAAGAGAAACATCTGAAACACTGAAAATGCGTGCAATTTCTTTATACACAACAGGTTCCTCTAAACGGTACCCGTATTTGGGTGTAGCTTTGAGTGAGCTGGTTTGATTGATGAAAGAAAAGATAAACAAAAAAATAGTGAAGAAGGGGAAACTTGACAAAGTAAAGAATTTGGTGTAAGACACTGAATAGTTGGATTTACTTGGAACCTAAAACTCGAGGCAGGAGCTGTTCTCTAAATGTCACTGCAACCCAGGAAGAGATGGGCAAAATTATTGCCATTTAAGCTGTGCAAGCCAATCCTGTCTGGACTCGATGAAGTTCCTCTCCAGTAGTGCACAACCATTGTCTCCCTGGTAAACATAAATCACCTTTTATGGAGTATTATTCTTCGGTCCCTTTTCAAGGGACCAGAGAAAGGTAAATTACCCTGATAGTAAACAGTACCTGGGAGAAAGTGGGAGAAAACAGGCCAGGTGCTTCTTGGGTCCATCAGTGCCCCCACACAGAATGGGGGCTGGGCATGCCTTTCTTCTAAATGCTTTCTTATCTCCTGTTTCTAGAGAAGAACCGGAGTTACGTCATCTCTTCCTTTACAGAGTTGAAGGCTTATGATCTACTAACCAAGTTCCCTGTGCAGTTTGTAGAGTATCCTTTTGGCAACCTTTGTCCAGTGGAGCTGGTTGTATGGAGTATGAAGCCTGGGTAAGGCTGAGGCATATCTGACTGGCTCCTGGTTTCAGGACCTGGTAGACTCTTCATCAGCGATATAAAGTGTGCAGGTGGGACATGAAGTCTTCCAGGGTGGCTTGGGGGCTGTTCACAGAGATTCTTGACAGGATGCATCCTGCTGTAGTGAATGCCAAGGCTGCCAGATGCTTGTCCTTAAGTGGAAAGGGTATGGGAAGGAGCCTGTTGTTGCCAGAGCCTCTCTTACTTCTTGTCTGGAAGGCTCTGAGCATTTGGTAGCAGAGCTTAAACAGTTCTCGTAATCTGAATACGTGAGCTTAGCCCCAGGGTACACAAGGAGTGCTCCGGACTTTTTTCCAATAGAGCAACTGTAGATATAACAAGCGCCAGATGAGCCGGATTTACCCCAAAGGCACCCGGATGGACTCCTCTAATTACATGCCCCAGATGTTCTGGAACGTCGGCTGTCAGATGGTGGCACTCAACTTCCAGACCATGGGTGAGTGTCACATTGTCCTCCAGCTTCTGAGTGGGGGAGGCTGTGTGCTCGTGTTCACGGTCTCTTCCTTCGCTGCTGTTTCCCTGAATGCATTTTTTCTGTGTGCTCTCCCCCAAAGTGGTGTTCTTCTCTGGCTCCGTCTCCCGCAGACCAAAAACACTTTCCTAGGCCCAGCACAAACCTGGCACACAGTGTGCGGGATGCTGGTCGTACACACGTACATGGACTTGCTGTCATCTGGCGTCTGGCTACTGTCTCTGGCTGTCCTGTAACGTGATGTCAGACGAAATAATGTGCATGAATGCATCAGAAGCTCCTGCTTCCCCTAAGCTGCTTCCTCTTTTGCGAGGCAGCAGGCAGAGCTCCATCTGCCTACAGGACTGGCCTGTCTGTGCTATTATTTCCAGTATTTTGACCTGAACACGGAAGAAGGGCCTTTCCTTGCTGCACATCAGCATGAGAAGGAGACAAAGAAAAGCCTCCAGAGAAAGCTATTCTTTACCCCTCTTCCTTCCTCAGAGGAGTGTCTTATGTATAGAGAGTGTAGGAGACTAGCTGTAGGATCAGCAGGAGAAAAAGAAGCAACTTTAAAAGGGAGAGAGCGAGAGATTGGTTATGAAGAGGATATCATATTGAAGACGGGTGCAGAAATCACAAGACAGTGCTCTCAGGAGAAGTGGCAGAGATGGACTGAGAGGAGGCCCAAAATGAAAGAGAGGAGGAGTGGAGGTGTTCAGACAACTATTTACTTCACACCCAAAACCAGCGGGTACTTCTTAAAGTAGGTTTTAATTTAGTTCTACCCATGACTTATGGTGCAGTTGTAAGCAAACCACTTACCTTTCTTACAACAGCTGCTGTAATATTTTTCCCTGTAGGGTGCTGAGAGGCTTAATTAGTTTCTGAAATGGCTTTGTGAGCCCTTGGCTAGCAGGGGCTGTAAAAGTACAGCATCTTTCAGCTCGCTCGTAGCACGCAAGCCACCGGATGAGGTCCCACAGAAGTCTTTCTCGTGTTCCTCTGTCTCTCAGATGTCCCCATGCAGCAGAACATGGCTCTGTTTGAGTTCAACGGCCAGTGTGGCTATCTGCTCAAGCATGAATTCATGCGGCGTCCAGACAAGCAGTTTGACCCCTTCTCTGTGGACCGCATTGACGTGGTGGTGGCAAGTACCCTCTCTGTCACGGCAAGTACAAACCATGGTGCTGTTCCTCCCCTGACAGCCAGTTCCTGGCACCACGTATATAACTGGCATCTATGCCCCCGCTATTTATTACCCAGTAGGGTTCTTAGTGGCAAATGAACCCGGAGAGTCCTGTGGGAGAGTGTTACCATAGCAACTCCCAGTCTTTTCACTATTTTAAATTAATCATAATCGCATGAAAATGGAAAATTAGCATCTGCCGCACAGAAGAAGCCAAGGCTGTGGTGATGGGGAGGGAGGAGGTTGGAGGAAGTGCTGGAGCGAGAAACATGGGTGGAGGTAAAAGAAAAGCCTATTGTGGATTGGAAGCTGCAGCAGAAAAGATGTTTTGGGGTGGGAGAGTGACTTTGGGGTGAAAGTATGGGTGGGATCTTCTGTTCTTTTCAGCAGTTGCTAATTATATTTCTGCTTGTTCGTAGATACTCTCTGGTCAGTTCCTCTCAGACCGCAGCGTGAAGACATATGTGGAAGTAGAGCTGTTTGGGTTGCCAAGGGACACAAAGCGCAAATACAGAACCAAACTGACCTCCACTGCCAATTCCATTAACCCTGTATGGAAGGAGGAGGCTTTTGTTTTTGAAAAGGTAATAACATTTGATAGTTATTTAGACAGAGGATCCTTACAGATCCTGTTGGCCACAAGCGTTGCCCCTTGAGAGGTCAGAACAACAGAAGGGACTCCTTTCTGGAGATCTCGGTCGTGGCTTTGGACACACAGGGAGTTACGTGTTGCTCTCTCAGATAATATCCAACAACAATATCCAAAACAACTTTCCGTCAATATTTCCCTGTACAGACAAGGGGTAGCTGGGAACACTTCTGGAAATACCAGGCATCAAAAGGCTCCCATTTGTGATGCGCTTCAGACTGCATTGACTAATCAGCTCTGAAAACTTCAAGCACTAGGAAGCAGAAAGGAACTGAATGTCTGTGGTTAAACTGTAAATGAGAAACAGGCAAACTGGAGAAGTAACGGGACCAGAGGGAGGTTTTCGGTTGTGCCAGAATGCGGAGAGCTGCCCTCTTTGTCCACAAGAATTCAGGGGTCGCTAATCTAGATACAGGGTATGGGGACGTCAAGTCACAGGTGATAGTCACGTTTGGCCTTTCTGCAGGAAGTTTCAAAGGCAAAATACATGCTGCACAGTTCACTGCTGTCAAGCACGCTGTGAAACAGCAGGGATTTTCAGCCTACTTGGGATGTGGTCGATAAAATCCTCATTCAGAAAACACTTGTCAGGCTTCAGTTCTGGCAGAATAATTTTTTGTTCATTTTATGGCAGAAGAAAATGGGGAGGGGGGAGGCAAGAGCCCTTATGGCAAAGCTACCGTGCTTGCTAAATTCTCCTTCCAAGTTCATTCCCTACTCTGGTGAATTCCTTCATGGAAGCTGTGGTTTGGAGGGTTTGTCGCCCCATTTTTTCTTTAGGTAAACTGTCCCCCTGTGATCCTGTGCAGTCTCTCCTCTGAGAAGCCTGTGTTTTGTGGAGTTTTTGTGAATTTAGTTATGTCTGTGATAAACCGTAGCCTTAAATTACAAGATGCAGAAATAGGCAGCGACTTCCTTGGGGAGATGGCATTGTTTTGGTGGAGGGAGGAGAGAGTAAAGCTCTACGTAGTGAAGCCTGTATGCTGTTAGGAGTTAGAGGTCAGGACGTCGGCGCCTTACTCTGTTTTTTCCTTAGATCATGATGCCTGAGTTGGCGTCTCTCAAAATTGTGGCTTGGGAGGAAGGAGGGAAGTTCATTGGTCATCGTATCATTCCCGTTATTGCAGTGCACTCAGGTAAATTCTGTGGAAATTCCTTCAGGTTTTGTGCCCTTGAGACCCATCCACTGGAAGCTGTAAAGCAGATATGAACATCTGCTTATTTTCCTACTGAAATCTCCATTCCTGTAGGCAGTGGAGCCTTCAAATTCATCTTATTATAGCCTAGGCTATAATATTAACATGGATAAACATGAATATATAATTCCTTAATATGTTCACCATGCCCTTCTGTAAAGAGACAGTTTGTTTTAGTGTTGGAGTACGCAGACAAGAGGGGACAGAGATTCTGTTAGCTTACCTCTTCCACTTTGTTTTCAGGCTATCACCACATTTGTCTCCGCAGTGAAAGTAACATGCCGCTCACCATGCCTTCTCTCTTTGTGTACCTGGAAATAAAGGACTACGTTCCTGATGCTTGGGCAGGTAGCACGCATTAGAATGCCTGGGCGGGGGGTTGTTCTGGCTTTCTCCAAACTGTGACCCAGAAGCTTTTTTTCCAGCCGGCGCTTTCCTGCTGCACCCTTAATTCCTTGTCAGGGCGGGACTGGAGCGCATGCCAGCATCCTGTCACACCCTTGCTTTCACCAGAAGAGAGTGGGTGCTGGCACTGTAACTGGGACTGGTTCCCAGTGTGGGCCGATACCTGACGTCCAGTGCAGATGTAACTCTGTCTCTGGTTTGGAATGGGTCGGTCGCTTGACTACTTTTATTCGGTGGCAGGGGGAGGTTTTCTAGAGTGCAGAGGTGATAACTATCAGGGACTGACAGCATTAGGGTTTTAGAGAATAGGGGTTTAGGGAGCACAGGAGTGTTCTTCCCTGTTTGAAGAGAGGGAGGTTCTTGCTGGTACGGGGATACAGCGGCCTTCCTCTAAAAAGGGGATGGTCAAACAGCGAGAGGTGAATTAGGGAAGAAGCCTCACTGGAGGTATTAACAGCAAAACTTCTAACGACCATCAACAAAGCCATGCGGACTGTAACAGCGTCAGCCACACAAGTCCTTGTGAATACTTCTCATGTTTACTCTCTCTTCCCCTGTGTTCATACAAGTGAACCTTATTCATGGGGGAAATCCTGTGAAATTATGGGGACAACCTCTTTAGCAAGGCCTGTTGTGACAGGACAAGGGGTCACGGTTTTAAACTAAAGGAGGGGAGGTTTAGACTGGATATAAGGAAGACATTTTTTATGCTGAGGGTGGTGAGACCCTGGCCCAGGCTGCCCAGAGAGGTGGTCGATGCCCCATCCCTGGAGACACCCAAGGTCAGGCTGGACGGGGCTCTGAGCACCCTGCTCTGGTTGGGGCTGTCCCTGCTCGCTGCGGGGGTTGGACTGGATGGCCTCTGGAGGTCCCTTCCCACCCAAACCACTCCGTGATTCTAAATTGATGGTTTTAACACATTCGTAAAAAAGACCAGGTTTATACAGCATTGGACCGGAATGACGTGAATTGTAGGAATTCAAGAATGGGCCTGAATACAGCAGGGAGCTCTGCAGGTTAGGAAAGTCTTAGCCTAGCTTTGGATTCTGGGAGCAGCGTGCTCTTTTCAGCTTCACAGAGCTGCCCCAAACATCGGTTGTGAGCCACCACCTCAGAAAAGGGCTGGGGTGAAGACGGTCCCCTCCCTTTGTGCTGCCAGGGGAAGCTTGTTATGAGTAGAGAATACAAAATATCCCTTCTCCACAATTTCCTGTCCTCGGCCAGAGGAAACCAGAAGGCAAGGAAAATCAGAGTACAATGAGTTATTTGATAATCCAAGCAAAGACCTCCTTTTTGTTTCTAGATCTGACTATTGCTCTCTCCAACCCCATTAAGTTCTTCAGTCTGCAGGACAAGAGATCAGTTAAGCTAAAAGATGGCTCGGAGGAGGTGAGTTTTTCCAAGTTCTCTTACTGTCTCTAAAACATGTTGTGTGGATTCAGCCTGAAATAATAGAGCTTTGATTTACCTCTGATCTTTGTTTTAGAGGCTTGGCACACAGAGGAACTTCTCATCTGCTGAAACTAACGGGGTACCGGACTCAGCTGGGAAATTCAGCACTCCTTTTTCTAATGGGCCTGCAGGTAAAGCTGTGGATGTGGGGTGAGCTAAAAGTAGAAGGGAAAGCCTGTACCCTCAAAAGGCTGGAAAGAGACAGTGCTGGAGGGTGAAGATCCTTGGTAATGGGGTCAGAACCTCTCGGGCTAAGTCACCAACTTAAATTCTGGTGCTTGTCATTAACGGCAAAAGTTGTGGGTGTCCCCTGACTCTTGGGCTGGAGTGAGTATGACAACAGAAAAGTAATCTCAGGTATCTACTGAGAATAGCAGGAGACAAGCTGAAGGCCCAACTGGCATGAACATCGTCTTTCCCCACAAGGCAGGGCTAAGGTTTCGGGGCAGTACTGCTGTTGCCTGTGCTATCTTGCACGCAGGCTGAGGACTCTGATAGAGGACCTCAGTTTTCCAGGTTCAGCACAGAATTCCCTGGGAGAGAACTACATTAAGAGGGAACCACTGTCCAAGGAAGAAGTGGCCTGTGGCAGAGATGTAGCCTTTCATCTCAAGTGTGAAATTGGAGGTTGGACATTGGTTTTGAGCAAAGACACGATAATTCCGGATATTTCTGAGACAAAGGCTTTAAGATCTAGCTTGGTTTTATCCCATAATACTTCACTGCTCTTCACATCTTTGTTGTTCTTTTCAGGGGTCTCTTTCTGTAGGTCACTGTTTTCTCTTACCTTGTGAAACTGCACTTGCACCAGAGCCCGGCTGTATAGTACTACAGAGCTTTAAAGATTAGTAATTTATTCATTAGCTCGGCTGAACACCAAGCTCTTTATAAGATCCAATACGAGTTCAGAGCGAACAGATCCTACATCTGGCATTCTGCAAGAGTGGGAATGGAGCACAGTCCTGTGTTTTGACCGCTAGATTAAACGGGGACCCATTAATATAACAGGGGCAAGATTTACTTAACTCTGACCAGTCAGATGAGTTGAAAAAATGTTACGGATTTGCTTGACTAGAAATCAAAAGACTAAGTCAGCATTTCGTACTAGGTTTAAAGAAGCTCTAGCAGAGAAAGATCTTCCTGAAAGTATGTTTGTTCCTTTCATACTGGCACCTTCTTGGCCTTACAAAACAAGATAGCCGACAGACATCAAAGGTGTAGTATTGGTGAAAGTGCCAGAAGGAATGTTCCTCAAATGTGCTCTAATCCAAACTAATTGAGTAATTGCAGGTGAGGTAAGAACATGTCCCCTACCGTACACTTAGATTACCTCATTCTGTGATTCTGTTTTATAGTAGTCGACAGCTAATCACTTCCTCTTCCATATTAACGGTATCAGCGTGATTAGTGTCCTTTGAAATATGTTGGTATCACAACAATCAATTTTCTCAGATTTCAGACCAGAACATCCTTCTCACCTAATCAAAACAAGTTTACATGTGCGAAATCATCACTAGCAATACTCGGCTAATATAAAGCAAACGCCCTTTTGCTCTGGCAAGGCAGAGAATCCTGTTGCCTTTCTGCTGTGCTTGTTAGCAAAGTTCCCAAGTACTGAAGCATCTCAGCAGCTTAATTAATTCCTTTGTATTCACACCAACATCCTTCAGGTGGCCTGTGTTCTTGATGAGCTCTCCACTGTCCGTTTTCAACCCAAAGATCCAAGATAGAACATAAACAGGAACCTCTTTTGTGATTGCAGGAGCAGCGGCGTCCGCCAAGGATGAGAACGTGATAGAAGTGACGCAGATTGCAGGTAACTGCTCGTGTGCTCTTCACGTGGGCTGAGGCCCTGTCAGTCACCTTACATTCCCCCTCTGCCCAGTTTCTGACTGGGATAGAGATGGAGCCTGTTTTGCAAATTAAAAAAGACCCAACACAACCCTGCCCGTTGTAGCCAGCACTAAAGACAAACCACATGAATCTTTGGGCTCGGGACCTGCTTTCCCTGCCTTTCCTTTCCCTGCCTTTCCTTTCCCTGCCTTTCCTTTCCCTGCCTTTCCTTTCCCTGCCTTTCCTTTCCCTGCCTTTCCTTTCCCTGCCTTTCCTTTCCCTGCCTTTCCTTTCCCTTTCCCGTTTTGGCAACTGCCGTGGTGTGTGGCAAGCTCTCAGGCTGGGGCTGAGCTCACAGCAGGCCTCAAGGAGAAAAGAGGCTTGAAGTTGCTATGGTCCATGCCTCACACAAGCTGGGCCACTGTCATCTGCACCGGTAGGTCAGAAGAGCTTTGGACTGCTCCAGCTTTAGCCCTCTGAGGCCACTGGCTGCAGCAACACTGCAGCAAGTCAACTCTATAGCAAGGTAGGAGGCTGGAGCTGTCACACGAGTTCTGCTCTGGCCAGATCCGATGGTTCCTTTACCCTGACTAAGCAGAGGTAAGGTGGCTGCAGGGAGTCTTCAGCACGCGTGCACCCTCTGCAATAACGTATTGTTCACCTGCTTTTCTGTGTCTTAATGCAGCGTGACACAAATCAATACAAAACACTAATAACTAGCGTGCCTAATTATGCCACAAAACTGAACTGAAGGCACAAGAGTAAACCTGTTGCACTCAGGATATGTTGCCAAGTAAGTTTTGTTTTTAAGAGTTATTCCTGAAGAATAATGTTCCCCTTGTCAGAGCTGTGATCACATTAAATGTGTACTCTGGTAAAAGGCATCACGTAACATGGAAGCGTAGTGGGCTCTGGTTTGAGAGTCTAGACTCGTTGACTGAGAGACTTGCATTTACCTGTACCTTTGAGTTTCCTCAATACGAGCCTTTTAGAAGGAGTTGGCCCTGCACAGCACAGCGTCGTGTTGCAGACACCCCACAAGTTCTGTTCATTTTTATACATTCCAAGCCAAAAAAAAAAGTTACTTCCCCTGAGAAGATAACGCCCCGCGGCCTTTCTGCCACAGATAACCAGATCTGACTGACTTGCTATTGGCAGATAACAAGTTCTCCGGCAGCTCACAGGCATCCTTCCCCTCTCATTTTCATCTGCCTCAAAAGCCCTCTCATTTATTCCTCCTGGCTGAAGAAATGCAGGCATTAAAACTGGAAGGGATGAAAGCACCTCTCGTTGTAACTCAGCTTTGCAAAAAAATCAGCAGTGAAATAACAAAGCTTTTCCCTTATAACTAGAGCTGCCAACTAGCTTAACAATTGCGCGGTCTTTGGGGTACTTAGAGTTGTGGAAAAGGGTGCAGGGCACAAGGCAGACAGGCGGGCACATCGCCACCAGTGTGCTCCTCTGGCCAAAATACCAAAAGGCAGCGATTCTTCTCGCCATCCCCATGCCACGCACCCGCCAGATGGTGAACTGAGCTGCACATAGTGCTGAAAAGAGGGAGGAAAAGCTGAATGAAGGCAGTGCTGAAAAAACCTGTCTGACCTCAAAAGACATCACAGCAGGTTGGGAAATGCTGGGCGAGAGAAAACAGCCTCTTTATTTTGTATTTTAGAGCCTCAGACAGCCAGCCTCACAGAACTGCAGCAGATGAAGCTCTTTCTGAAGCTGCTGAAGAAGCAGGAGAAGGAACTGAGGGAGCTGGAGCGGAAGGGAAGTAAGCGGAGGGAGGAGCTGCTGCAGAAATATTCTGTACTCTTTTCGGAGCCTGTCTGCTATGGAGGCAAGAAGAGGATGATACACACTAGGAAAACCCAGAAGAAGAGGTAAATACAGCACAGGGTCTCCAGCAGGGCCTGGGCTGTGGGTCACCTCCCCAAACCAAAGCAGAGGGATCCTTAAGAGAAGCATGGAGTGGTGCGGGCATCCTCATCTCCCTGGGTTTATAGAGTGTCAGATGTCCCCGCTGACGGGTGGGTAGGAAGGTCAGGATTGTATCAGCATCTCTGGAAGCAGCACAGCTGCTGTGTCTGTTCTGCAGGAGGTCGACAACTGGTGATGTTGGTACATGTGCAAATCCTGTAGAAGTGGCAGAAAGCATTGATAGCCGAGTTTTGGAACTGAGAGAGAGGCTGGAGATGGACCTCATCCAACTGGGGGAGGAACACCATGATGGGATTCGAAGAAAGAAGGAGCAGCATGCCACAGAGGTGAGGACCACAAGTGTCATCAGAAAATGTAGCCTAGGAGACCCCCTGCAAGGACAGCCTGAAAAACCCAAGTTCTTCACTAAGCTGTGAGCTTGGAAATATGGCCACAGGCCAGAAAACACCCCTCAGAGCAATTGTCAGGTCCATGGAAGATAATTGAGCATGTAGACAGTGACGCTTATTTGTTATAAGTGATAAAAATCCAGCAGTAACATTTTTAAAGGTCTGCAATTTGAAAAAACAACTGAGCAGCACTGCCCTGGAGCACATCAGGCTCCGTCTGCTTAAACTCTTCCGATAGCTTAGCTTGGGGTTAACGTGGCATTTATTGGCCTCATATGCTGCCAGCTCTCTAGGAGCGCAGGTAGACGAGGCTGTACCACGCTTCTCGTGGCTCCCTGCTGGGTGCTGTACCACCAGCGCTAGGGTGACGCAGGTGTATGGAAGCCCTGCAGGTTCACCAGTGGCATCCATCGTTACAGACGTGCCGTAGGGGCAACCATGCTCACCGCTGCCATTCACCCAGGACAGGTGATGCGTGGGAACGGAGCAGCCGTTGCCGTGTCTGCGCTAATAAAATGAAAGCCTTTGAGGTACTACTCCTGGGACCACCCCTTAGCACTGACAGCAGGGCTGGGTCTCATCCCTCTGGAAATCTGGAAAGCATTTTGCCGTTTGACTTAGGCATCAAAGTAAGTGTCCACGTAAGGTGTCACCAGTGAGTCCTGCAAGTGCCGCAGTGTCTCCCACACCCTCAGACCCCGCCATCTTAAGCAAGCGCCAGCAAGACACAGTCATGCCTGGAGGCAAAGTGCGGTCCGAAAGATGGTGATGATAAGTATGGCGCCGGCCATCTGTTCCTGTGAAAGGGGGATGATTCCAGGATTTGGAGGCCTTTTCCTATCGTTCATTTCCAAAGGAGTTTGCATCATACGTCTTAAATCTTAGGTTCCCTGGTGCTCTTTGGCTTGACAAGCACCTTGCAAGCTGTCTACGAGACTGGCTGGTCTAGCCTATACCCAACCCTGAGGGGGAAAAAAAAACCCTGCCTCTTGAGAACCAGCTTGCTTGGAAATCATGCTTAGCACCAGAGAGAGAAGCCAAAGGAATAAAACATCCTTGTCTCACAACTCTGCCAAAGACTGTGAGATTTAGCGGGCAAGGCTACAAAAAGGAAATAAAAACCTTGAGTTCTCACAGCACGTAGCCCAGCAGCCAGGGCTTTTCCTTTCAGGCTGTCTCTCAGCAGGCAGCAGTGCAGGCAGGTCTCACTGCACTGACACTTACTCTGCCAGGAGTTTCCACAGACCTTTGTTTCCACAAGTCAGAGGGCCCCTCCTCTTGCTAGCCCCCGTTGTTTGGAAGGTAAGCTCTACCGCTGTTTCCCACAAGTACAGTGAATCTGGTGCTGCCTCCTGCGCAGAGAGATAGGAAACTGTCCGTAAAGATAACCTAGAGGGGTGTGACATGGCTCAGAGAGGCGCCTTTGGAGCCTTGGTGGAGTCAGCCCACCAGCATGGTGCGATCTGCATGCAAATCTGAACTCACCGTTGTGGTGTGCGGCTTTCCACAAAGCTCCCGGATTAGCTGGCCCCTGGAATTCAGTGCAGGGAGGGATAAAGCTGAATCTGGTGGTAATTAGATACGGATGGTGGGCTGCGTCTCTTCTTGGTCTGTTTGGTTTTCATCTTGTTTTCATCCCTTGAACAGCAAGTTACCAAGATAATAGAGCTAGCCAGAGAGAGGCAGACGGCTGAGCTGAAGGCACTGAAGGAGTCATCAGAAAGGTAAACTTAGTATTTGAATAACAACGTGATAATGCATCGCTCTTACCTGGGGCAGCATTTTCTGCTGGATCTCAAAGCAGTGCACTACAGACAGTGGGTGAATGCAGAAGCATTTCTTGTACTTCGGGGAGAAATTGGGGCACAGCAATGAGATACGGGGTCTCACACAGTGGCAGGGGTGGGAAAACAGCTCTTGCCTTGTGATCTCCAAAACAGTTTGACTGACTAATTCAGAAAGATGGGAATTAAGACTGCTGGTCACTGGATGTCATCTCTGTCTGCCGTAGTCAGTTCATCACATAATCCCTTCCAGGGACTGATCAGCTCAGTTTTCTAAGTGAGTTGAGCATCTTGGCTCCGGTACTTAAATAAACTGGCAGAATCAATTCACCAATTTCTAGCCAGGCATTTATCCATTTGTTCCTGCAATAACATTGTCCTGGAGCTAAAATCCTTGCTCATTCCTCCCTCCTGTTAAATCCTCCCTCAGCCTTTAGTTGCTAAGTCAGGCAAAACTTCCTCTTTTTCCTGTCCTTCAAGAGAGATTCTCCGTTTCAGCTATTCAGCATATTCAGACAAGACTAAGAAAAACAGGCTGACGAGGTAGGTGACGGTTTGCTAACAATGTGATGCCATTTAGTACAGTCACATCTACAGCTGGCTGTGAGGAGCTCCAGAAAGATGTAACGATCTTGAGCAACAGGCAGTAAAATAGCTGTTAAATTCAGTATGAATAAATACAGAATAATGTGAATGGAAAAAACCTAACCGTAGCTCAGCTGTACACAGGGGTGAGCTATTACCACTCAGGAAAGAGATCTTCAGCTGCTGTGGATGCTCTGCTCAAACAGCTCATCGTTCACAGCTCTGCAGTGGCCGAAGTGGCAAATAGAGTTTTTGGAATTGTATGGAGAAAAGGATTCAAAGTCAGCATTATGCCGCTAGACCTGTCTCCATAGAGCAGTCACTTCTTCAGTATGCCATCTTGAACAGAAAGCTCTGAAAGAGCAAGAAGGGGGTGGCAAGGATAGCCAGCAGTAAGGAGCAATTTCTGCACAAAAAGAAATGAAATAGGCCTCAGCTTGGAGAACAGATGATTGAGGGGGATGTGACAGAAGTGTGTAAAACCATGAATGGTATGGAGAAGAAGAATAGGGAAGCGATTACTCACTGCTTCTCATAAGAGAAGAAATGTGGGACACCCAGTGAAGTTCTCAGGGAGTACTTCTGTCACACAGCCTGTAAACCAGTCCTCCTCCTCCTCTCAGGGCAAGGAGCTATGAGGTCCAAAAGTAGAGCTAAACGCCAAGGTATGAGAGGCGTTCATGGGACAGAAAGGCATAGAAGCTGGAGGATAGACCGGAAACTGGGACGGTGGAGGAGGGAGAACTACCCTACACTTGTTCTTCCTTACACTTCTCTTAAGCATACGGTCCTTCCACCGTGGGCGCAGGACACCAGACCGCTGGGCCACAGTCGATGGCCGTTCTTACGTCCCCCTTAGCAGCTGCCCTGTTGTAATCGTTCTGTACCCACATGGCCAAGATGAGGTACTGGTGGGGTGTCAGCAGCCTCTTCTGCCCTGATGCTAACGCCTTCCTCCGTCTGTCCTGTCACGTTCTCTGGCCTGCAGTTAGCGTTTCTGACGGCCACGTGTGCCTCAGTCGGGCACAGATACAGACCTTAGCTTTTCTGGCGTTCATTCGTTTCATCTTGCCTACTGGTTGATCCAGATGCCTTTGAAGGGTTTATGGTTCTGCTTTGCAAGTCACATCCCACTGTTTATGTGCCTTTCTGCTTACTTCAGGTCTTCTTTTTAGGTCTGCTATACAGACATGTAGTTCCTTTTTCTTTTTCTTTTTTTTCCTTTTCTTTTCCCCCTTTTTTTCCTTAATTTATCAGTGTCAGTACTTTCAGCAAGTCTCCTCCTGCTTGAGAGGAACCCAGTGTAGGTATACAGTATAGTATAGTATATTATTAGTATATAACCTAATTATTAGTATATAACCTAATTATATAACATGTGTTTTCTCCTGTCCCTTTGTTATGACTCCCTTTAAAAAACAAAAAGTTACAGGACTTAAAATATTCTTAAGACTGTGCGCTTTCTGTGGCACGGTCACTCAGACTGTGCTTTTCTGGACAGTAGAGCGCTCTGGAGAGCAAATGCAGAGGGCTGCTTCGGCCCCTGGGGTTGGCAGTCAGTCCCGTCTCTCACAGCACTCTCTTCTCTCCACAGCAATATTAAAGACATTAAGAAGAAGCTGGAGGCAAAGAGAGTGGACCGAATCCAAACCATGATGAGGAACACGAATGACAAGGCTGCTCAGGAGAGGTACGGGGGTGGATGTTAGCGGGCTTTGTCTATGCAGAACGCTAGGTGTCCTGCGCCGGGAGGGACCAGCGCTGCACCACGGTCTCTGTCATCAAGGGAAGCTTTTGAAAGCAGCCAAACGGGTGGTGCAGAGCTGATGGGGTCAGGGAAGGGGAGCCGGCCTGCCCTCCCTCCTAGCTCAGCATTTTTATTCCATTGCGTTCCACAACAGAAGCACATACACAGTGAAGCCAAACCTCTGCTCCCTAGCCGCAGCGATACCGTCATTCCCCCACTCACTGCTGACGGCGGCTTCCGGAGCTTTCTCCATAGGCTTCATTCTCTTGTGTAAGGCAGTTGGCAAGAGCGGTTTCACTTACTGGACTTAGAAATGCCCCCGGCCCTGCCGCAGGGAGTAGGAGCTCGTATGGAAACGCAGGGGGAGGTCGCTACACATGGAGCAGCTGTATCTTGAAGGCAAGCCTCCCATCACCCGTCCCTTTGGCTCTCCTACGTGACGTGTAAGCTTCTTGCTGACGTGACGATGCACCTTACAGTCACTTCGGCTGAAGCCTAAGAGCGCTTCCAAATACTTCCTGCCTGCCCTCGTGCCCTGGTGGGTAATTATCTCCCCCTAGAATCAAAGGCAGGTCTTCCCCAGCCTCTCTAGAATCTGTTTGTAATCAGTTTCAGCAGCCGTCTCGGTTAAGGGGTTGTGTTCAAGCACAGAACGGCTGCAGCCTTCCTCCTCGTTTGTTGTTATGAAAAAAATACTGTGGTGCTGAGCCTGTGTGTTCACGTGCCGCACGGTATGAATCAGTTGTAACGGCTTCGCGTGTTCAAGGGTACAGAAGAGGGTACGCTGCCTCCTTTGCTTCCAGCTCATAGCAATGGCCTTTTGCTGTCTGTTAAGCTGAAAAAAAAACTAGCATTTTGCACCCAATTTTTTGGCTTATGTCTCGGTCAAATTTGATTGGTGTTTTATTTGCCTTTCCTAAAATTACAGCAACCCCTCGATGTGGGAGGACACTGTGAGAATATAACACACCTGTGTGGGCACTAGCAGGCCTGTCTTAATGTATGGCACTTCATCAGAACTGATAAACAGGGTTTATATAAAGATAACAGATGGGTTATAGCTTTTTATACATTTCCTTTCTTTCAAGGTTGAAGAAGGAAATTAATAACTCTCACATTCAGGAAGTGGTGCAAACAATCAAACTGGTAAGTTCTCCTGTGCCCGTCTGCCACAGCATCGCTGTTTGCTGCAAAATGGGGGTCTTGTGTACGTCACCAGCCCATCTCACAGAGAGAGCGTGCGTTCTCCGAGGCATTTAAATTGCCACCGTGTCGAGGACTCTGAGTGTGTAACTCAGACGGCCAAAGTGCAGCTGAAGGCAGCTACTGCCCTTTCTAAGCTACTGCAGGTCCATAAGGCTCTGGTCAGCCCTCCTGCCTGGTCAGAGATGCTGTGCAAGCAGAATGTCCAGGATATATTGCATTTCTAATGCAGGGATTTTTCTCGAAGCACAACTCATGAGCGGGGTAACCCCACCTCGATTTCATAATGTGCACATTTTTGCAGGAGGGGAGGCGACCCAAAGGATCTCATCTTTGCCCTGCAGAGACCCAGCCCCTTATAGAGCAGACCCTGTGGCTGCGGGTGCGCACGCTCACACACGTGCACGCTCTTGCAGCGCTTCCCTGGCGCTGGAGTTCAGAGTCCTCAGTACAACACAAATAACTCCGAGCCAGCAGAAGTTGTTCGGAGTTGGGAATGGGCGGGATTCTGGGGCATGTGCCCTATAACCCTGTCTCTTGCTGCTATAAGCTTGGGATGGCTAAAGCATTTGCTTACAGAAACTTAAATTTGAGTGATTTTTTTTTTTAATTTGTTCTTTTTAAAGGTGATACAAAAGACAGCCAGGTATCAGCAGAAACTGGAAGAGAAGCAGGCAGATAATCTGAGAACAATCAAGGAGAAAGAAAGCCAGGTAAAGGCAGAGATGAAGCTCAGGGTCAATGCTGTTACTCGGGACAGTAAATCCAAAATGCTAGAGGGGATCGGTCTTCCTTGCGCATTCCTTAATTAATGCTACACTCATTCTCCACACGCACACTTCAGACACCCACTCACTATGCTGAGAAAATGAATGACTTAGAAGGTGGTTCTACAGGAGCCTACACAGATCTAAGTCAGAGGTGCTGCACTCCTACACCCCCTGCGCCAGCATTAGCATTCATCTAACCATACAACCCCCCCCCAAATTTAAGTGTGATGGAAATGCGTCTTTAGAAGAGATGAGTCTCATCCTTGAGCTCCTCAAACTCTCAAAACACGCAAAACGCATTCCTCCTCTTTCAAGGTTGATGTGCCGTGAACGTGCAGTCTCAGTCATCAAACTGCGGTGCAAATCAGCAATCCTCCCTGCTTTCATCTTCAGGGAAGGCAAAGATTGCCCGGGGGATGGAGACAAGTCACTCGAGGGGTTGAGACCAAATTGTGAAGTGCTAACATCTCATCATATTAGTCGCTCAGAGCAGAGTTTTATACCATTCTCAGCCTAATGTCTACTTCACTTCAGTGCTTGGAGAATGATTTGCAGTCTGTTTGCAGCTCCAGCAGGAGGCACTGGCAGAGTACGAGGAGAAACTGAAAAGTCTGAACACGGAGGTGCAGGAGATGGTGAAGAACTACGCAAAAGCAGGCTTTCCTGGAGAGCCAGGGACTCAGAAGGAAGCACTTCAGAGCGTTCCTGAGGGAGAACAAGACTCTGCAGAACAACGAGAAGAAAAGATCCCAGTGGCAGAGGTGTCGAGGCTTGCAATAGCCATGGCTGAGCCCCCAGGAGCTGAAACAGATGTCGAGATTGAAGAAAGCACCTTTTGAGAGGTGCTCCCCTTACGTACTGTTCCATTTCCAGAAGGTTTATGGAGGTATATAGTGAAGTTAAAGACCAGCTTGACACAAAGTACCGCTATCCCTTTCCACCCTAGGGAATGCCTGAAATCCTTCAGCAATTTACTACTTCATTATCCTAGATAGTGGAAGTAGTCTGAAGAGATCACCCTTCAGAGGGTGCTTCGCTCTCTGTCTTCCACAGCCTGAGCACTGAGGTATTGAAGCAGCACAAAAGGGCCTGTGGCTGAAGACAAGCTAGTTGTTGGCATCCACAGCAGCATCTACGTTAATGTTTTAGTCTGGAGTCAGACTTAAGGTTTTAGAGTAAGTTCCCTCATCTTCCGTCACGTGCAGCTCTTCACATCAGCGTGGTCTCAGAGCTGGGTCCCTTTGAACGACATTTAACTGGGAGACGCTCTCCAGTAGCCCACCTAATACGCTCCAGCCAGCCAAGAGCTAGCCCAGAATAAAGCCTCCTGAAATACGTCCGAGGGTGGGTGGCAGGTGCTCAGCAAAAACCGTTGTCTTCTGAAGCGACAGGTTGTCCGTCCAGCACCACTGCCTGCTCGCCCAGACACGGGAAAGGTCAGTCTGGTAGAACCTCATACAGGTTTTTGTCAGCGTACCACGTCCTTGCACAACAGGGTTGGCTTTTTCAGTGGCGTGTCCCCGAGTCAGGCGGGGGCAGCTTTCAGAGCGCCGGTATCCGCACAACGTATTGCCGCAGAGGGAACGGCTGGTTTGTGCGTTACCAGCATTGTAGCTTTTCTTCTTTCTAACCTCCCCCTAGTCCCAGGGGCCGATTCTCACTCCTAATTCGAACTTTGATTCTCACAGGCCTTCAGGCAAGTCTCAGATCTGGATCCTCCTGCAGACCCTGCCAGTCTTGAGCAGGCTCCTTGGGCGGTTGCGGGGCATAGTGTGAGGAGTTCCAGCGACCACAAACACAGCTGCAGAGTTCTCATCTACAGCAATTTGACATATTTAGAGCTTCACTGAAACTTTTTCTCACAAAGCTAAATTAGGTCCACATTATGGGCTCAGGATAACACAGTTAACAACATTTCTACACTTTTTGAAAATAGTTTTGTTGCTCAGATAAAGAGCCAGCCAGTTCTATTGCCCGTAGGATTCCCTTACGGAGAAAGCTGAGGATGGCTCATAAGAAACCCCATTGAATTATGCACTCAAGTAGCAGAAAGCACTTTCACATGCTGCCACCCCAGTTCGTGACAAGAGAGGGCTCAGCAGTGAGCTGTAGAACCTGTCCCTCGCTGCTGGGAAAACCACACTCCTCACATAGCCCCGTTCTTTAGGAGCCTGGGGGAAGACGCCATGCTGCTGTTTGCTCTCCCTTTGCAGGAGCACGGCACACCTCTTCCCTCAAAGCTTTAGTCGCTTCCCATTTCTTCCTGGAGTATGTCCACCTCTAACTAACAGCAGTCCCCCTTCGGTGACAACAGGTCAGGCTCGTTCCACTGCCTACCTCGGAATGAAAATTGCCCGGCCGTAGGGCTTCGGAGGGCACGTTGTCCTCGGCCTCTTTTAGCCCTAGCACATACTCGCTGCCGCCTGCCTTCACTAACTCAAAACCTTCCAGCAGAACTCACTTGGAGGTCCAGATTCCCAGTACCTTGGGCGTGTCTTGCGGCAGAAGAAGGGTAGGTTCCTCTTAGCCATCTTCCTAGGATGACAAAGCCCTCTTCCGTGAGTGCAGAGCTCCCGTCAGTGCCCCCTGCCTCCACACGGGCTTTCTCTCGCCTGTTTTATGACCTCATGCACTGAACAGCTTTGGCACAGCGAGTGCTCGCTCATCCAGAAGGAAGGAACGGGAAACGTATGGCCCAATGCTTTTCCAAGCACCATTTAAGACAGACTTTGCTTATGGAGCCTAAAAACGCAGGAAACAGCAGCAATTCAGCAGAGCGCAGCCCCCATCCTGGCCCTCCTCATACCGCGGCCTGAAATAACGTTAGCTCAAGAGTTGGGCTTCGGCCGGCCAAAGGATACTTGCACCAGGTCACAGGGGCCCTGCGAAGTTTGGCCACCAGATGTCACAAGTGGAGGGAGGGGGCTGACCTGACACCCCCGGCCCCCCAGGAAGAGCCCAGTCGTACACCTGTAAATGGCAAGACTTAATTAAAAGAGGTGGCAGAAGATACACCTGGGGACACAAAGGGAAGTGGGAACTGCAACTATTTTATTGCAAATCCTTATTCTAGCCCTAAGACGCTGCAGGTCAAATCTTCCAAATTGTTCCAGGAAACACAAACCACCCCTAAATGCTGAAGAGAAGTGGGGGGCAGGACTCCCAAATGCCAGCCTGTGCTGAGCAGAGCTGTGCCCGCTGCATGTCTGAGCAGCAGCAGCGCTGATGAAACCCTCGGCGTATTTATGTGGCTGTTCAAGCCCCCTTTTATCCCTGCCTCAGGGTAGAGCGTCTTTAAACCCAGCCATACATAGAAGAGAAACGGGTGAGACCGTGGTCCGAAAAAGGAGCTTCTTCCATCCTCTAGGTAGTGAGGTCTTTGCCCTTAATTTGCAACAGTACCAGCAGAGCAACAACAGCCCCTGACCGCAGCAAGAGCCTCTCTCCTCTCCCCAGCACTGCAAGTGCCAGGCGGCCGCGTGATCCGAGAGGCCCCGCTCACCCCTCGACTCGGGTTTCCGTCTTTTCTGGAACGGTGGGCTCGGTGACGGCACACCTACAGCGTGCAGTGGTTGCTGTACGAGAACATTATACCTAAAAACTGCATTGATGAACGAACGCATCATGAAGTGCTGCTATAGACAACCCAAAACAACCAAAAACCCACCAAACCGTAACGAACAGCTCAAATAGGTATGAGCGACAAGATGCTCCGAGCCTGGTCTGACATCCAAGAAGAGACCATACCTCCCCTGCGCTGTTAACATAATACTGGAATTATGTATTGTACATGTCTGACTTATTTATTTTCTAAAAAAAATTAAATAAAACATTGCATTTCTTAAAAAATTGGATCGCTTTGGTTTTTAATTGCAGGTAGTGGCTACGGGAGCACGTCCCCAACGTACCCACATGTTAACGGAGGCATCGGGTGCCCGGCGTTTTCTGCCATCCGTGCTCACGGTTCTCAAATTCAACCTCTTCCGTTATTAAATATGCAGGGAGGGGGGGTTTTAAACCTAATATCCTTCTCGCACACGCTCTGCTCTGCGCAGTTCATTCCATTCCTTATCGTGCTTAACCAAATCTAGCAAAGCAAATTACTCACAGTCCAAATACCGCTCCCCATCCCCCTACTGTTACAGGCAACCTTGCCTCGCTAACACAGCCGCTGCCTCCTCCTCCTCCTCCTCACCGGCGCAGGTCAGAAAAGCCCTTCTGCAGGAGTCAAAACCATTCAGGTGAGTCCATGCTCCTCTTGTCGGCTCAGTCCTAGTTCAGAGCAGCAAAGGGACGCCCTAGAGACGGAAAGGGCCCTCTCGGACACGCCGGGACAGCAACACAGAGCCGTACGCTGGGAGCTGGTTCTCTCTCGCGGCACAGCCCCGTGGCCGCTCGCTGGCTCTGGCCACCGGCAGAAGCATCTCCTGGGACAGGCCGGGCTCAGCACGGAGCCCTTCCGCTGTGGGCGCCGGCAGACGCAACGCTGCGGCCGAGCAACGCCGGGGCACCGCAACAAGGGCTCGGTTCCCTTCCTCGCCCGTCCCGACAGCTGGTGGGGCTCCTTCCTTGGCACAGCGGAGCTCTGGCATGGATACACGTTATTAATGGCCATTTCCTTCTGCTCAGAGCAGTTCCCTTCGCTGTTCCAGGACTGAAGCTTTATTTCAGGAAGTGGTAAAATACTGCTCTGGTTGGATCAGATTTGTTGGTTTATAGAGCAGCCACCGTCCCTGAAGTCTCAGTGATACTGAGGTTTGAGGGCCTTCGAAAGAAACACGGCAAACCTCACAGCAGGTAGAACTGCAGCCAGGATGCAGTTGAATACTTCGCCTTCAAGCAGCTGGCGGTGCCAGCAGCTCCAACCTGGAGCCCGTGCTCATTAGCCCCCTGCTCTCTACCTGGGGCTGGCGATGGAAATCAAGGATGGGGTCAGAAGTGGGATTAGAATCGTAGAATCACTGGGTCGCTAAGGCTGGGCAAGGGCTGCAGGACCACCGAGTCCAGNACAGGGGGAGGCGCTCCTTTCCCGCTCTGAGCACCGAGCAGAGCCCCAGCAATCCTAACAGTGAGGAAAGCCTGCAAATGGAGGAACGCACCGAAAACCCACCCAGAAACACTGGCCCCGAGGGGGGCTCCCCCATCACTGCTAAGCGCCGGGTATCGCCAGGCGTTAGTAGCGGCCAAGCTGCATTTCGCAGCCACCCAACGGTGCCTGCAGCTGCTCCCCTGGATCCAGCCGCACATGGATGCAACCAGGAAAACAAGGAGCTGCCCTTAAGTACGTGCAAACTTCCCCCCAGCGCAAATATACACTGGCTGTTCTACAGCCCGAGGCTGCCGATAACAAGAGCTGTTGGGAGCTGTTTCTAACCGTATTTCTTGGGGCGCAACAGCCACCACCTGCTCCGGGTGTCATCGCGTGGCACATGGTGCCCAACTGCGACCGAACCGTGGGGCCGTTACCCCGTCCTTCTGCTGCACACACGCGACATCCAGCACAGCAGAAACGCAGCCCTCGTGCTGGCTAAATGGGGGGTGGCCACCGGCTTCACCCCCCCCATGCTGGCCATCCAAAGCCCCTCCAGAGAAGTTTTTTAGAGGTTATTTTACAGAGGTTCATCCCACCTCTCTCTGGCAGGATCTCAGACCCCCAGCTCAGGCCGAAAGGTGGACAAGGGGTGCCCCCCTCTCCATGCACATTGCCAAAGCACCAGGGGTTACTTTTTCCTTCCAACCCTTACGGTGAATAAACCCACGCTACAGAGACAGACACGCAAAGCCGGGCAGAGCAGCAGGGCCCGAGCTAGGGGGAGTTTTCACTCCAATCTCCCCTGACACCACCACCTAAAAAAGAACACGTTTCACAGGGACAGCCCTAACAGCGGCTGCGGGAAAAGGGGAAGGACGCGCCTCCCTCCCTCCATACAGCACACGGCAGGACGAGGACTACGGCAGGTCGGGCCGGCTCAGGCTCGCTTCAGAGGCTGCTCCCCACCGACAGCACCGGCGCAAGCTGCAGCCCCTGCGGCGAGGGGTACCACCGCCTCAGCCCCCTTCCCTCCAGCCTGCGCCAACTTACCCTGCGCTGCCCGTCAGAATTCCCCAACGGCTCCATTTTCCAGCCTAGACACCTCTCATTACAGCATCGTGCCAGCTCTTCAGCAACTCCCCTCCATGAGAGCGGTCATCCTGCCCGCGAGCATTTTGAGGACAACACAGCAAGCTGAAGCCAGTACTCTCCTCTTCTAACCTTTTTAGCGCTTTTTGCCGCCATCTCCAAGCAGAGCATCAGTTCTCCGACAGCCTTTGAACAGCACCAGTTGGTTGGCCAAAGCAAGGGCTGAAACAACGCCAGAGTAAAATGCTCTTCGTGAGGCTTTTTTAAAGGTGTGGACATTTTAAAAAATAATCATAGCTCGGCTACGCTATGACACAGATGTAAGAAAACTTAACCTCAGCAGTTTGGATTCATGTTATTAATATTCTCTGACGTTTGAAGCCTGAGGAAGAAAGCACACTGTGATGACTTGTACCCTCACACCATATCAGAGTTTCTGTTGTGCAACCCTTCTGTTGTTAAACAAAACACTGGCACAGCTTTGTCAGGTGATTTGTGCAGAACTTTGTGAAAAACAGCTGGAATGTTTTACGCAGATAACAGTGCTAAAAAAATATCTTCTAAATGTACTTTTCAGAGTGTGTACAGCAGAATCACTAGCTGTAAGCAAAGCCACATCTGGGATGAAGTACAGACCCCATTCGGCATCAACACCTTTCCCCTCTGAAGTGAAGCAGCCTTCGTGCCTCAGAGGCCAGGCGTGCCGATGCTCCTCTAGGCAGAGTACTGTCCCTACACAACATCTGATGAAATCTCTGGAAGATGAGAAACGGACAAAAGGTAAAGGTACTAAACCAAATGTTAGCGTAGAGGCTTCACCCACCACGTGAATTCGGAGCATCCCTCCTGCGGCACAACGGCTCATGGAGTCACGCCAGCACTTGGGTACTTACGTACTCCAGAGAAGAAATGCCGCCTCCTGACTTCCCAGCACTATTTCTTCCCACAGAATTCAGACATCCTTGAAGATTTCTTCCTGCAGTTGTGGAGCCCTGCCTGTGTTTTTGCTTAGCATACGATACTCGCTGAGCCCAGGGTGATGTGGTGGTTGGACCAGACAGGTCTCTGACCAGGCGCTGCTGTTGCCTTAATTACGACTGAATGTGGTCTCTGTATGTAACGGCCTCATTACAGACACTGGACAGCAGCAGACTTAGGCACAATCTTAGATTCTTTTCACATTTTCATCTTTTATGTGGCATATTCTAAATCTCATTCTCTACCACTTAAATTCTCAAAATACTCTTTTCAGGAGCTCAAACTTTGTAATATATTCTTAAAAAGTTAAATAATGGGGGATCCCTAAGCAAAGGAGGACTCCAACCACAACAAGGGATACAAATATGAGGCACCGTACCTGAAGGATCAGCACAGGGACTCTCTAAAACCGGAGCATTACTAACAGAAGACACCGCAGCTGAACTCGTCTCTTGGCCAACACCTTTGATGGCAGCTTCCCTAGTGAGAATCCAGCACTGACATTTAGAATCATAGAATCATCAAGGCTGGGCAAGGGCTGCGGGACCACCGAGTCCAGCCCCAGCCCAGCGCCCCTGGGCTCCCACACCGTGTCCCCGAGTGCTGCGTCTGCGCGGTGTTTGAGCACCCCGGGACGGTGACTCCCCCACCGCTCCGGGCAGCCCGTGCCAGGGCCTGACCGCTCGTCCAGCGCAGACATTTCTCCTCACACCCAATCTAACCTCCCCTGGTGCAGCTCGGGGCCGTTCCCTCTCGTCCCATCGCTCATTAACTGGGAGAAGAGACCGACCCCCCTCCCCACAGCCTCCTCTCGGGCAGCTGCAGAGAGCGATGAGGGCTCCCCTCAGCCTCCTCTTCTCCAGGCTGAGCCCCCCCAGCTCCCTCAGCTGCCCCCCAGCACACTTGTGCTCCAGACCCTGACCCACGCCCGCTGCCCTTCTCTGGACACGCTCCAGCCCCTCCATGTCCTCCTTGTCCCGAGGGGCCCAAACCTGACCCCAGGATTTGCGGGGCGGCCTCCCCAGTGCCGAGCACAGGGGCACCATCCCTGCCCTGCTCCTGTGGCCACACCGCCCCTGACACAAGCCAGGATAAAAAGTTTAGGAAAACTTGGCACCCACTTTCAGATGAGCAGCCCAACCCAGCGGAAAGCTTCTCCTTGCTGTCTCTTCACTATCCAGTGGGAACTGGTGGTAGTGGGAAAGCGAGGGCGGGCGCAGCTCTCCTCGGCAGGCTGCCTTGCTATTAGCACCTTTGTTATCATCATGCCCTCCACGTTTTCAGAGCACTTTACAGACACGAGCGAAAGCCTGAAGGTCATTGCTAAAGCAAATCAGTTTGCTGTGTGAATAGATGCAGATCCCTATGAATATGATGCTGTCAACCAAACATTGAGAAGCAAATAGCCAGAAAATGCGTGTAGCCGGTTGCTTTAGCTCTATTTCTATCATCGTTCCCTAGGCTGTCAGGGACCTAGGAGCCTTTGATGTCTCTTTGCAGCTCCAAACAAAAGCCTGGCCATCCTCTCCTCCTTTGTAAGCAACAGCAACTCATTTCCTTCTAGTTTGCACAACTACGATGCCCCAGTTTTCAATCGCAGAACGAACAGTGTGTACAGGCAGTTCGCTCTGCTCCCTCCCCTGCAATTACAGGAAACTTCGCCTTCAGATACGTCGTGGCCCCTCTGCACACCCCACGCTGCTCTAGATACTCCTGCAAACTGCATCCAGTCTGAGCCACAGTTCAGCCTCAATTTGTACCAAATGATCCCAAATTATCTTCTACCTCCATAATAAAGGTACGGTGCTGACACGACCGTTGCTACTACAGAAGGCATTGCTGCACGGTAGCTACTGTATTTTAGAGACGCTCTCCCTGCCCCGCACATATCCCCCATGGTCAAGATTCACTGTTTACTCTTATCCCCGTTTATAGACTTGGACCTAGCGCACAGCAAAATGCTTTCTCCAGGCTACAGGGAGAGCCGTAGGATTCTTCTCACCAGGCTGAACAATCTTAATTAAAAGTTGGGAGCCTCATTTGATCTAGGGCCCTTCCGTAATCACTGGTTAAAAGCTAGGGGCCTCTAGATTTGTCCCGTTGTGAAATAAATGGGAAAAGAAGCTGCTGCACCCGATAGCAGAGAGCCCTGTTTGAGGAGGACAGGCACCATTATGTATAAACAAGCGCAACTGGGAGATGACAGCAGTCACAGATTCCCCGTTTGATTCAGCAAATTGTTCATATAAATTCAATCTGCCATCTTCAAAGGCCTGCTATATGCTGATTGCCAGGGCTGCGGCAGCATGGAAAAGATGCGATACCAGCACGGCTGACAGGAAGGAAAAATAAAAGGGAACAATTCAGATGAAACATGACACAAAACAACAGAAAACCCGGAGACGCAAGTGTAACCTCGTTGAAAGCACATACGAAAAGATATTCAGAGAAAACAACATCTCAAAGCATAATCACCCACTGAGTAGGCTTTGAGCTCTTCAGAGAAGAGGCTACATTTTGTTATACACTTAGACATCACTTAGCATACAAGAAATCTCGCTCCCGAGTACTACTGCAATGCAAATTACAAACCTGCTCTGCTTATCATAATCCTCCTGACTGGCTGCCTGGTTCTTGGGGAAGGAGCTGTTGGCCCTGGAGACAGAGCTTCGATCTTTTAACAAATCTAAGTTTATCTTAGGATTTATATTTGATTCCACACTCATCTAAGTAATGGAGTAATTAATTGGTGATATGCCGTGCACGAACTGTAAAGAGAGAAACACAAGAATCAGATATTTAATTCTGTATTTGACATGGAGATGGATACTTTCTGCATTCTTCACTAATATGGAAATGAGTTTTTAAAATTTCATAAGATACTTGAATGCAATCTTTCGAGGGCCTTCCCTCACTGTGTTTAGTCAGACTTGGGCCAAAGTATAAAATGGTGTTAAGTGTTAAACCTGTCATCCCTGTCCCCAAGAAACGTTTGTTTCGGGATCCAGGCTTCTGCCGAGTCGTCTTCTTGTTTTAAAAGCCACGTAACCACTAAGTAAGTAAGTCAGACCAGACTTCAAGGTTCACATTTCCCTTACATCTCTGAACTATAGATATATTTTGAAGCACCTCAGCACCGCAACAGGCTTATGAATAAATCAAGATCTACTTTAATTTAAAACACAAGTGCAAAGGATTCACGACTACAGACGAGCAGGATCATTTGTTTCAAATTATAAATCTTTTCAAAGCCCTGCTCTTTTGCATAAAAAAGCAGTATATCTGGAATACAGAAACATTTTACATCAAAATTTTCCAGTGCAGCTAAGGAGGAGCTAAATGAATTCATTTCAACCAACTTCATCAGCCCCACACTTGGACATCCAGTCTAGGCGAACCACCCACGATCCCTCTACTGGCCACAGGCAGGGCGGTATCGAGAGACAGCGATTTCATCCTTCAGCAGGTATCTGAGATAAGGGAGGTGAATCACCCTCCGGAGGTGTTCCCCTCACCTTGGTCTACAGAGCCAACCTATACGCTTCGCAGACCGGGTGCCCACCATTTAGATGGCTGGCATCAGTGCAGATGAATTCCATCCCAAATTACTTCAAGTAATCAACTGTGGCTTCAATTTTGAAGCAGGATCTGTAACTGGAGTAAATAGCAGAGGATAGAGATTATTAACATCTTCTGAAGAAAATGCAGTTATGAGGTTAGTTTCCAAGACAGTAGGACTGTCCCAAGAATAACTTAAATTCCAATAAATTTGTATCTGGAGTTTCAAAATAGGATCCCAGTTCCACATGTAAGATTATATTCTCGAGACCTCACAACAATACACACCATTACTGTACAATGTTACATCCTGACCGAGAGTCCGATTACCGTGACTATCTCACTGATCAGAAAGTGTATCATACAAAATATCTAAATCTATTTTAAAATAACTGAAAGAGCTGTTCAGACAACCAGTAACTTTCCGAATGTATCGGCAAAGGGAGGGTGGGGAAGGGCATACCAATAACAAAACATACATCAAAAGTTTCTCTCCTCCCGACGTCCTGCGGTAGCAAGCAGAGGAGATCGAGGCTCCACAAACCGCCTCACGTGAACACAAAAATCTCTCCTGGGGTGTGAAGGAGAGCTGAAACTTTTCCATTCAGTCTCCTAGAGCACCCCCAAAGCGCGACTCAACAAGTGTATCAGGGCAGCATTTCTGAACCTCTCCTGGGAGAAAGGACTTGGAAAGAAGGCGCCTGGAAACCAAACACAGGAGCAAGCTTTCACAGACTCTCCGTTCCATCCAGCCACGGCGGTGTTGCATATTGTGAATTTTGAACCGCAAGATCCTGGTGGCAAGAACACCCGTCTTCACAACATCTGTTTTGAGGCCTGTATCCGAGGGTTTCCCCCTCCAAAATTTTAAGAACATGAAATGGATTCAAGACTGACCACTAAACCATACATATTCCTCAGCAAAAGAGAAGCATGTTGATGCAAGAGAGCCAGTTAGAAACAAATATATACATATCACATCCGCTCCCTAGGAAAAATATGTACAGTCTTCTAGGTCCGCATTTAACTGAAGAAAATTAAAATCATCTGTGAAAAAGTCTCAGAGGAAAAAATTGTCAAGTCTTTGTGCATTGTTTGAGAGTTTGAAGGGGTCCGTGCCCCAAAACGTACATTTGAGTCAGCTCAAGGCTCCAGTGTACAACTAAGGAAACAAAAGATCACATTTCTCATTGGGAAATATTGTTCCAGTTCAGTAGTCAGCAGCCACGGTTTGCAGGAACTTGCAGACATTCAGATACGCAACTTCAGACTCGGCTTTAACATGCCATTCTTTGGAAGAAGCGATCCACAAGTCGTGAAACACCTGCTTTATTCTTGAGACAGACTTGGTCTTATTTGGATCTAGTGTGGACTGATTGTCTTCAGCAAAAGAGAAGCCACAAAAGGCCGAGAATGCAAGGACAGTATTCACATTCATCCTCTAAAAAGATCGCTGACAAGTTCCAAGCACCATTCACGGGACGAGACTGCGCGGTCTCTTATTTTTTTTTTCAAATAAGCGTTACTTTTTCCCTAGCATTTCCCCGTAGGTAAAGTCAGCAGGTGGAGGTCCGCTTTCTGTATTGCTGGATAAGGGGAACCAGGCACTCTGGAAGGCCCGTCTGGAGCAAAAAGGGGTGATCCAGAAGTTCTTGCGCCGTTGCTCTTTCTAGCGGATCCCGTGTCAGCATCCTTTCCAAGAAGTCTCTCAGAACTGGGGAGGTCTGCGAAAAAGCAACCAACCAAGTCAGCCCCGTAAGGGAACCAGGCAACAGTTCACGCGACAGCAGGTTGCTGAGGCAGGTTTGGCTAACGAGGGTCCTGGGCATTTCCACTCTGCAACCCTGCTTTTGCACAGAAACGTAACAGGAGGCAGCACGCTTTTTATGCTGCCAGAGTAGCTTTCTAGGCACCACATTTACACAGGTGGGTTTCTTTTTAGTGGGGCACAGCACGTCAAGGCTGCCTGCCATGTCCTTCTGCTAAGCTGATTTTGTTTCCCATTTTGTTATTTAATCTTTGCTGCGTTTCAGCTCAAAAATTCAACAGAATTCCTGCTACCCGAGCACATCACTTCAGGTGTGAAGGGTCGATCAATTTATTCTTTCACTGGCCATATATTGTGGAAAAAAGGAGTTAAATAGGATTCCCAAATAGGTTTTGAGAGTCTGGAAACCTGATGCTGCTGATACAAGAGGATGAAGAAAGGGCAGAACGGTGTATCAAAAACCTAAATGACCTCAGCAGGTTTGTCCTTTGAAAGGTGTGTAAAAGCCTGTTGAGTAGCCAGACCCAAGAACCACTTAAAGGCACTGCAGATCTGGTGGTAATCCTCTGCATCATTAAAACTGAATAAAAAATGAACTTGGTATATATTTATTTCTTTTACTGCCGCTAATTACATCTATTTTAGATTGGGGGCATTTTCCCAGCTCTGGTTAACCTAGAAGTAGATCATTAAATACTGTTCACACTGAGTTACTGCTTATTTCGTGAGTGCTTTGAATGACTTCATTGTGATTGCTAGAGGGAGAAGCACAACAGAGCTAAGTACGAGGGGCAGCATCCAGCCTTTATCACTCTGTCAATAAATCTAGTTATGCTTTAGGAAAGCAGCAGAGATTATCGCAGGCGGCGTCCGTTTAGCCTGTTGCGCCCACCAGAACAGTAACTGCCCCCAGCGAGCCATTAGCTGCGGTCAGAATGGCGGGCTGGATCCAGAGCGGGTGCTGAGCTCCACACAGACAGCACGGAGGCAGGGAAGGACAGCCACCGGCCTGGCAATCCCGAGGTCTGCTGGAAGCCAGTTTGCTTCCCAGGACAAAGTGGAGCAGAGCAAGACTATAAATGGCTCTGGCTTTCACAGCCCGTGGTAGGGTCACCTCACCAAGCAAGGTGCGCGACCCAGACCAGAACCGCCTTTACACTGCCTAAGGAGTACAAGCACTGGGACCAGAATGTGACCTTGAAATTTTAATTAGCGTTGCAAAGGCAAAGAGGAAAGAGCAGCTGTTGATGTTTGAGTGTGTGCTGTTAGTTCAGCAGTCTACTCTGTTAAATAATTCAGTTTTAGCAGCTGCAGATATTCTGATTAATTGGAAAGGCCGGATAGCTCAGAATGCTGCAGAAGCTATTTGATCTCAGAGGCTTGGGCTGAAATGAAAGGAGGACTGCTCTAAGTGGTGACTAAAAGGTAATCACTGTGTTTCTCATGTCACTGCTGCTTTTTCATAAGAAACCATGAAGCTGAGTTCATCTTCAAAGCAGCTGCGGTGCCTCCATGAGCTAGTCTGTATTGAGCTCTCCTGCTCTCACCATAACACAGTCTTTGCAGTCCTGAAAACTGCAGAGCCAGAAACTCTCAAGAGCAGGGATTCCCCCTATTTACTCCGCTAGAAGAGGAGCTACTCCTTCGACATCAGCAGGACATTAACTGTTGGGTCCACCTGAAGCAGCTTGGATTTGCATTACCAGTTTATGCCCAAGTGACCTTACATCATGAGGGCTATTTCCCAAAGCAGCCACTAGCTGTCAGCAGCAGCTTGCCTCCACCGAGGCACCAGGGCCAAGGAAGTTCCCCAAGAAACATCTCCTAGCAAGATCGCTTTCACAGCCAGCTTTAGGGGAACAGCCGATACGATATTTCCCCATGATAATCATCAGGTTTACGAGTGTTGGCCAGTATGCTCACCCTGTGGAAGTTTTTCAGTTTGGGAGGAGGACTGTCACGGAGTCTCTTCATTGCCTGGACTGGAGAATCGCTAAAGTAGGGAGGTTCTCCATCCACCATCTCTATCACCATGATCCCCAGAGACCAGATATCCACCTGTGGGAGCCAATGTCACATCAATACACACAGTTCAGAGCAAAAGGTCCTTGCTTTGATGCTTTCACAAAGACTACACCACCCCACCCACAACAAACGTTACCGAGAGAGTAAAACATTAACCCACTTGATGCTATGGGACTCCTTACCGCAGCTTAGCAAAGACAGCTTTCCACCTAGGACTGAGCCACGCTGGTGTTGCAACACGCAAAGGTCTGTAAGTAACTATCGACCAACCAGGTGTAGCACAAGCAAACACAACTAATCAGTCTGCTGCCACCTGCCTGTAATTTCAAAGCTCCCATCTGTGCCTTCCCTCCTCTCCTCCCCTCCCTTTACAGCATTGATTGATTTACTGATCCATCCCAAGTCACAGGCTGCTCCTTGCTAACATCTGTCCACGCTACAGCAGATACAAGCCTATGCCAAGCTTCAGGTGTAAGAATAGAGTAAGTTTACACCTTGTTGCTGGAAGCAGAACAACCTGGTTTTCTACTGTTTTAGGAAATATTGATATCATCGCAATCAAATCTCAAACTCGTCATAGTTGTATTTTTATTTTAAATACACTCTAGGGGCTCTTCCTAGAAAAGCCAGTAGTTATTTGCCTGTGACACTTCAGAATATAATATCTCCCGATATTAGGGAAGTGGTCCCTTACCTCGGTAGCGTACGGTATCCTTGCAATAACTTCTGGAGCCATCCA
>VZTV01036608.1:338-12721 GCA_013400875.1 Anhinga rufa
CCAGTACCCAAAAAGGCCCAAAGTAAACACTTCTATATTGCCTTGGCTTTTTGCAGTCAGACAAGTCCTACTGCAAATGCTAGTGAGAAGGAAAGAAGACGTGGTCAAGGCAGTGCAGGACTTGGGGCCACCCCTTTCAGCAGCACCCACTGACAAGGTCAGTTTACTGTGGAACGACCCCCTGATGCTTGTTGTGTGCATCTGGTGGAGAGCAAGAGAGCACTTTATCACCTTGCTCTTGGCAATGGCTTAATAAATTACAAGCTTGTCAAACATCATTATTGCATGGGTAGTGAATGTGATGGGTCCATCACAGTTGAGAAGAGTATTTGTGTTGGCCTTGTTTATAGGCTCCTAGCTGAGACTAGGGCTTATTTGATCCAGGAATTCAGCCAAGGAGTCTGCTGACATTTCTAAAGGAAACAATGGGGTTTAGTTTCTGTAGCATGTAGTCTTTTAACATTAGAGTACCTCCAGAGTGAGGCCTAGTGTAATCTAGCTAGTTACTTGGTAAAATAGGGTGTAAGGAGTGCATTTTTAGCAGCTCATCATACAAAGTACAACTGCGAAGATCAGACAGATAGTTATGAACCACCAGTCAGGACTCCACAGATTAAGACTTGGGAACACTGTCAGTGGTTGGTACAAAATGTAAGGAGTTTAAAATACATATATTTTGGCTGATTGAAACCCCCTGAAAGTATAGATACTGTCCTTTATGCCTCTTGTAAAACCACAGTGAGTGAGTCTTTCAGTGAGTATGCCTCGAATAGTCTCACAGAAGAGCCCTTGCTTAGTAATGAGCGGAGGTTTGGGCTAGAAGAGAATCATAAACAGTGCTGCTGTTCTTCCTGGCCATCTTTCAGGAGTGTTTTCCAACTATCAGTAATTTATTCTTAATTTTTGTAGCTGGGAAGTACAGAGGTTGACTGTTTCATATACCTTCTGCTCCTTGACCTCATTTTAGTAGGCAGAGGCTTTAGGCTCACATGTGGTGCAGAACACTTTGTACAAAATGCCCTCAATTTACCCTCCAGTGGGATTTAGGACATTCTGCCCCGAGCTGGTCCTGTTCTTTGTCAAGTTTCAGGGTAGAAGCAATTTTTTGAGACTGAAGCCGAAAACTCACCTCTTGAAAAACTAAGGAAATAATGACAGCTAGTTTTACGCTTTTTAAAATATTCATAATAAATCTCTAAATTTCATAATTAAAAAAAAATTCCAGCTGTAATGGTGACTCCACATATGTGGTTAACATATCTAATATGTAGGAGACTAAGAAGCTTTGCTTTATTGTAAGGTGAAGTACATTGCTCTTTGCAGAAATATGCAGCATTTTTTCCCACTCAGTGGTAATGAAAATGATGCATCAAGAGAACCTGCAAATTGGCTTCTTTCACTGTTAGAGCAAATCTTTCTCTTCCTGTACTTAGAAAATATTTCACATGCTGCTTTAGGGAATGTCATGATCTTGTCAAATGACAGTTTAAAAATACTAAATACACAGTAGTTCTTTGCTTTGACTCCTGATTTGGTAGCTGCTCTAAAGTTTCAGCACTGTTTATATTTTAGGAGGACAGTGCTAGTGTTTTGATTTAAATCCTAGTAGATTAGTAAAGTACACTTTAGTAACTTTTGACATCTTCAATGCCAAATTAAACAGTTTGAAATTATGTTTTGTGGTCAAATAATCCCTATTGATGCCTTCCAAGAAAGTGTTTAATTATATGGTATCAATCTTTAGGTTTTGTTTTTAGTGGGTGTGTGTTGTGTGAATTTTAGCTCCAACATGCTTTTTGAGGGATTGGCAGGCCAGATAAACTTATTTACCAAAAGAAGCTGTACTTTGAGATAAGTATCATAGACACCAGATAAATAGCTGTCCTTACGGACACTTTTCTGTAGATAACTAACCCTACAAATACATTTCTCGAGTGAGAAATGCTGAGTCTTTGGAACAGTAGTATTCAGAGAGACAAAACATGGAGTATGTATTTCAGATCAAGGATTTGGGTCTTCATTTCCTGCTAAAGCCTGATGCCCAAATTTGAGAGAAATGTGCTATATATGCCCGACTCATCCAAGACTCAGCAAATCTCACAGCCACAATGCAAACTGAATTTAGAGCCTGGGGATATCCACACGTTCTCATGCAGGCAGCTTAGGTCCAGATCTGCACCCGACTTAATAAGCCCCTCTGGGCCAGCAGGAGTCAGATGAGGTCTGACTGGGCTAATTAGATCTGGTTCACTGGTGGTGACACTGGGCCTGGGCTGGTTTCAAGCTTAGCCATCCATATATATCTGCACCGTATTCCTTAGTACTCAATTTTCTGGGTTTTTTTCCTGGGGTATACCACCTCTCTTCCCCATCACTATTGAACGTATGTATTTGCCTGTGTTCATCGGCATATACTGCATTGAAGAGGAGAGGAATAGTGAGGCAGCCTTGTCAATAGGCTTTTTCTCAAGGTGAACATCTTATTTCACTGTAGCAATGATACCAGGATGACAAACCTCTCCATGATGACTGGAGCTGCAAATGACAGGAGGGAACAAGATTAGGAAATAAATTCTTTAACTGTGGGGAGAAACCAATTACCACAAGGGAAGTGTATCACTAGTGAATTCCACACCTGTTACCATAGTCTGCAACTGTAATTAATTTACTGATAACACCATTACAGCAGATCTGTCTTACTTGCTGTGACCGCCACAAGAGGAGACAGCGTAGTTATGCATATAATTGCATGCAGAACTGCTGGAATTGTACAGTAATAGGCATAGTATAAAAGCTTGAAAGAGTACTTCTGAAAAGTATGAAAAATGTATAAAAAGTGACTGTCATTTGTAATATATTTTGTTTTAATATTGTATTTAACTGATGTATACAAAATGCAAAATTTAAATGATGGTAAATTTAGTTGTTAACTAATTAAAAGTGATCATGAGAATCATATAGCAAAACACCCGTACTGTGTAAGGAGGAAAGATGAATCGCAGCTGTTCTAGGGGTAAATGGGAATCTCAAGGCATTAGGAATGCATAGCTCGTGCAGTTACCTAATGCTCATTAGAAACACTGATAAGTTTGTTTGTGATGGTGCAATAGGTTTTACTATAATATGTTCTCTTCAGGAGGGAAGAAGCACATTAACGAACTGTTACCTGGACTAGCACCTTGCTCAGGATGAACTGTTGGAATTCCCTCCCCGTGATCACTTGCCAAATCAAGGCCCCCATTTGTAATACTGTGTCCTCCTTAGAACTATGCCGTATATTGCATCATAAGATGCTGCTCATTAAACCATGTCCTGAAGTTCATAGACACTTAATTTGGTGATCTTCTGGTAATATATTTATATTTAGAAGACAGTGCGGATTTCCCTGAGGTGTGATGCCACTGAGAACTGACTTCATGGATGTGTTCTTCATTACATCTAAGTTTATGTTCAGAAATCAAGTGCTGTGCTTACTTAGTTCTTCTTGCCTCTCTTACCAAATTTAATGCATGCAGCAGAGGATGTAGGGCTAAAATACACTGTAATTGTAAATCTCTCAAATTCCATAAGCTTTTCAGTTAAAATTCCAAGCAAACGGATCAGATCTGTTTTTCAGCAGTAAAAATGTATGCCTGTATGAAACCTGCACTTACAAGTTACATCTTACTGTTTATGTGAACTGATGTCATAAGATGAATTACGGGTTTCCAAAATAATATGAAAGTGTGGTTTGACATAAGGATTCCTTTTAAGCCATAAACAGTGTATCCTGGGTCTGTGTATGAAAATTCCATAAGCTTAAACTGCAGCATGGGTCTGATTCCAACTTTTATTTCTCTCCACAGCGATTACCTACACAAATTGAAGAGCGGAATGAAAAATTAAAGAAAGAAAT
Source organism: Anhinga rufa (assembly GCA_013400875.1). Taxonomy (NCBI): domain Eukaryota; kingdom Metazoa; phylum Chordata; class Aves; order Suliformes; family Anhingidae; genus Anhinga; species Anhinga rufa. Next base: position 4,234 of record VZTV01036608.1, read on the forward strand.
GTTAGGTAAGTAGCGTGTACATATAACCTGCATAATAATCTTCATAGTCTGCTAGAAAAATAAAAATGCATGAGTAAAATCTCTTGTATAAAATTTAAAGAAGGTAAATCTTAAAGGAAATACTTGTTCTGTGTTAAACAAAACTCCCCATTTCTTCCTAGTTCTCTATTGCTTGGTTTCACCTACAGTAAGTTCTAGCCAAATGATTCTCTCGTACAGAAAAGGCTATTAGCTAAATTTAAAGAAAGAAATACTCAAGACCTTCTAAAGCAATTTAATGTTGATGCATGTAAAACCAGGGGAAAATGGTTTGAAACGGACCAACTGCTCTGCCCTTTCTCTCTCCAAGTAAACCTTCAGAGGAAACATGCCCATGAAAGGGATGAAATAGGGATTTCACTAAACCTTTATGTTGCAACTGAGCATGTTTGATCTTGTGTCTGAAGAAATAAATTCGGTTCTTTTTGTAGTGCTTCCAACCTATAGACCTCCAAGTCTTCACTGGAGGCTGAATTAGACCTACCCAGCGTTACAAACAGGCATCTGGCCTTGCTAGTAGTGGAATGAGATTTCCTAACTGCATAGCTTATTGTCTCTTGACTTTTTACAATTCTATACCAGAGGATACTATTGACTCTACTTCTTTGTAGAAAGATAATTTAATTAATATAACTCACTTGATTTTATGTGCCCCCATCATTGTGTTGTATGGTATTGCTTGGATAGTATCTTAACTGGATTGACATATTTCAAAATGATAACTACTTAAATAAGATTGCACAAGCGAGATTGATTTTCATGTGTAACCTTAAGTACAAAGCGCTTCCTTGCACCATTCACAGTGTCATGGTTAAACTAACAGTTTTTGGGGGGAAGCCTCCTGCTCAAAAAGAGGCTGCTCTAAACATTGTCTAATGTCTCCTGGTTAACAGGGTTTGTTAATCTTTACAGGTTCAGACCCTACATAAGCCAGTCTGACATTCTGGTGCTTTTTAATATGAGTTTTTATTTTTACATAATCTTTTAATTTGTACTGTTCAGAAAATCCACACAAAAGAGCAAGGACAAATGACAGTATAAGATAAACTAACCATACCTAACCTGTTTCAGAAATAGTTACCTGTTTACTCAGTCTAGGTGCGACAAGTAGTAGATGAAATGCTATTTTAAGACGAGTAGGCTTTGAGGGTTTGGGATGGGAAAGGGGAAGACAGTGTTTTGATATTCTGCAGAGAATTGGGTTAAATAAACTGAGTCTGACTTGCATACTGTAAGACTAATTTTTAAAATATTTGGGAGGAAGAGACTGTTTTGAGGGCTTATGCTGATTTTTTTTTTTTGCTTGCTGTGCAGGGAGTCTGCTTAGCTCCTGCTTTCACAGAACAGAATCACAGAATGGTATGGGTTGGAAGGGCCCTCCAGAGCTCCCCCCGTCCAGCCCCCTGCGTGAGCAGCACACCTAGAGCAGGGGGCACAGGACCGCGTCCAGGCGGGGTGGGAATGGCTCCAGGGAAGGAGACTCCACAGCCTCTCTGGGCAGCCTGGGCCGCTGCTCTGGCACCCGCACAGCAAAGGGGTTTTGCCTCAGATTTCAGTGGAACTTCCCGTGTTCCAGCTTGTGCCCGTTGCCCCTTGTCCTGTCGTCGGGCACCACTGAGAAGAGCCCAGTCCCACCCTCCTGACACCCGCCCTTCAGACACTGATAAGCACTGAGGAGATCCCCCTCAGCCTTCTCTTCTCCAGGCTGAACAAGCCCAGGTCTCTCAGCCTTTCCTCATCAGGGAGATGCTCCAGTCCCCTGATCCATCTTTGTAGCTGTTTTGACCTAGTAAAGTTGCAGTGAGGATTTTTGGAGCTTTACATCATCAGATCCTGTTTCCACGATTGTACTTAGAACAAGCCATAAATAAAGAAGGTTAAGTGAGATAGTGCTAAAAATAAATGACAAATGCAGAAAATATCCAGAAGGATCGTGCCCATTTGTAGGACATGGGATAGGTTTCAACACAAAGTAATATGAAAACAATTCCTGATCTTTTTTGAACTCTCCCTTTGTACTGTTGTTACCAATGGCTAAAGGGCCTTACTAATCACAAGAGACTACACTGAAACAATAAACCCAACTTTATAAACTGCTATTACAAACCTAGTTCTATACTGCTAATTTTTGCCTAGATTTCAGACTAGATGTGATCTTTCTAAGAAGCGTTAATCCAGAGGCAGTTAGGATTTCAAAACTGAGCTGGTCTTTTGGGAACTGGTTCAGGCCATTTATACTGGGATCTCGAGAAAGGAATCCCTTCTCAACGATGTTACATACATGCAAGGAGATGCGCTGATATTTACTGTTGTAAGCAGCCATGGAAACCAGACTAAGAGTGGGGTAGTACAGCATATAGCCCTATGTTCATCTACAACCTTTGCGTGTGACAGGATTCACATAAATTGTCACATGTATTGTTAAAATTATATGGTGCCAATCAGGCAGGTGGTATTTTCTTTTTAGCACTGCTTGTGATAACTAGTGTAACACAAACTGAGGATTTTTTCTATAATATGTTCTCTTAATGGAACACTTTAAGTTAGGAATATGGGCAGTAACCCAGCTAATTTTTTAAGTGTTATAAAATTCCCTGTATCTTGTCGATAAGAGAGGTAGCAGTGATGTCATGGATGTTAACGATGAAGGCCTGGGAAGGAAATGCCTCCCGTGGCTTACAAAATGCTGCTTTTCTGTCTGTGGTCAAGGAAGAAACCCTTACAACTGATGGAGGGGGAGTAGATGGGAGTTCTGGAAGGAGTGAGAGAAGATGGCCCTGATACAGTGTGGTGGTTAAGGGATTTCTTTGGATTGTTTTTGTTGTAAAATTCATTTGGTTTAAGCTGTTTCAACTTTTCTTTTTCAAGAACTTTGTTAATGCTTTTACCAACTGAGTACTGTGTCAGAATAGACAACTGCTTGGGGTAATCGGTGACGATATTATCTGACTACTGGTTAAACAGTGCCAGGTGTGCAAGGATTCACATCCCCCTGCCTTCTCACAGGGTGTCTGGGTTGTACCCTAGAGTTGTTTGTTTCCAGGAGAGCAAGTCAGATGCATCCTTATAGTTCCAGGCTAGGTCTGGTCCAGGAGCACTGACACTAAACTTAAATTAATCACCAACAAAATCTTTAGAAAGAATGTCACACTTCATGCTTTGGCTCCTTTGAAGTTTGGATACTGAATTGAATTCTTATTTTAGTCTGTGAATCAGCCAGCGACATTGTTTTTCTAGGCTTTTATTCTTTCAGCTGAAACTGAGCCCTGGTATATGCAGCTCACTTACACTGTCATGAAAACTGGAGCTGTGTACAAACAAACCAAAAGAAATGGAGTGCATCTTCCTCCTCCTACCCCAAGTGTGGTTCCTGTTTTTCAGTGCTACAGCTCATTACCACATAGTTTGTCAGAAGCTGAAACCGCTTCTTAAGTGATTGTGTGTAAATAAATCAGAGTACACATTCTTGGCTGGATTTTTCTTCCAGCCTACCTAACTATGAATTCTTGTGTGCAAGTGGTAGTGCACGTGATTAATGGAGTTGATGTTGCTAGAGAAAACATGTTTTGTTGCCAGACCAAGCCCACTTCTGCTCTGTGTTCTGCAAGGGCCTAACTTTTCCAAAGCTGACATTTGTATTTAAATTATTTTCATATTTTCCATTCAGCCTGTGCAGGTTAGTGCTGCCACTGAAGTTTGCTCAGTATGCACTAACCTCTGAGTTTCACATTAATGAAGGCTTAACTTATATCACACTTTGAAAGTTGGTTTTAAATCCATATGGCTCTTCCCCTTTAGGTTTTCATAACATGAGCATCCTCTGCCTTAGTAATTGCCTAGGATGTGAACATATACCGACCATTTTCTGTGTTCTTTTTTATTTCTCCTCTGACTTTAAAGCCATAGATTGCCAGCTATTGTGCAACAAGCCTGTTTAGAGAAACTACAATTATTGTGATAACTAGGACCAGCTCCTTTGGGGAGAGGGTGTGAGAAGAGGGGAAGTTTGGAATAGTTTTAGCAAGGTTCAGCAGCCTGGGGGCTGTGACACACCGCAGTGTCCTGCATGGCGACAGGGAAGCTAAGTGTATTGATGTAAAAAAAAATGGGAACATATGCTGGTCTGCGTAACCCATCTTAGACACAGAGTTCATCAAATCTAATTAAAAACTATTGGGACTTTCAGCGTAAGGTATAAATGAGAATGGCATTCCAGAAAATCGTGAAATATACTTGATTATCAGCGTGATTCACAGGAAGGCCTTTCGGAGCATGTCGCCTGGCCTTTCTGCCAATAAGAGATTTTTCCAGCTCTGTTACATAGTGCCTAAAGAATTAGTTTTGTGAGTTGTTTTTTTTGTTGTTTTTGTTTTTGTTTTTTTTTTTATACTGAAGGGTATGTTGTATTTGCAGCTAAGCTGCTATGCCCCAATAGTGCAAACAGGGAGGTCACTTTAAATAGTTCAAACCAGAGCTAATAGAGTTACTTTTAGTCGAGTCCTCACTTACCATTTAGGGAAGGGAAAAGGATTTGCCCTCTCTCTTTTAATTGCTTAAGAAATGTTGTTGGTAATACAGAAAGTTATACAAAGATAAGACCTCATCAGGAAATTTCTTTTATCCAAAACCAATTCTTAATACAAACAGTATATAGCTCTTCAACTTCCAAATACCACATTAACACTAGCAACTACACTAGAATTATTGCAGAAAGACTGAATAGCAATTAATTTTGGCTGTTTCATCTTAATGTAAATAATGAGAAATCTTTTTGTGCATCTGCCTTTTGCTGCAGGATGTTACATTGCAGTTCAGGTGAGTGATGAATCACAGACTTCTGAGCCCTAAATTGATTTTTACCAGTTAATTTTCTTGTTAACCTCTGAATATTGCTCTGCTGAAGAAACTTAACATCCTCAAGTTCCAGGTGAAAAGTAGACATAGGCTTTCTCAAACATAAAGAATAAGATCTGTGAAAATAATGGTCTTGGAGAGGAGAACATGACCCTGCTCAGGGACAAATGAGCGTTTGACTGCTGAGAACTCTTTGCAGCTGAGTCACAGCTCCACATGCCTTTTTCCTCCCTTCAAGCACAGTCTCTGTTTTAAGAGAGCTTTTCTTTGGGGGAAGGGGGAGGTTGTACTTAACTACAGATCTTAATTTAGGGATGAAAGGAGAGTGGGGGAGGAGGAAATTGTGCTTTCCTACAATGATGGGTTTATGTGTGCCAAGACAGCAGGAGCAGTGCTTTGGGCTTGAGTTCCCGGAAAAGGCAAGGCTTTCTTCAGCTTCATTAACAATTTATTAAATGTGGCTGCACCAAAAGGCATTGCTGTATGTGGATTTAAGTGATAGAACAGGAAGGTGACCTGTGACTGTATTGTTTTAATTATTCAATCCCAGTGAGATGAAGAATAAAGTATTAAATATATCATCTAGCCTCTAGTTTTTCCAAAGAGCTGGCCTAGCTACAGGCAAGAATACCGAGGCAGTTGTTCTGTGTTTATTGGCTCTAGTATGACCGGAAAAGAGCCACTGTGCTAACTCCAATTAGAAAAGACCTTTCACGGTTTCCTGAAACAGGCAGGCTCGTCTGCCTGCTCCTGAGCCAGCTGCAGTGCCTGGATAACTTGTGAACTGTTTACAACTGGCTCTAGCAATGCCAGACTATGCCAGGATTCTTCCACAAAGACACATCTCACCCCAAACCTGAAGCTAAGCAATGACCAAATGTTTGTCTAGAAGTACAATAGCAACTATTCATCCCAGTTGTAGAGATGTTACAAACAACTTGATACTTTTACAACCAAAATGCTTTGAGGATACAGATAAAATTATGAACTTAATTATTAACTTTAGCTTAAACAGGGTGTAGCTTAAAAAAAAATAAAACACCAGTACAAAGAAACTAATCCTAGCTGAGCCACTTGCTGGAACGACTTGGCCAGATCACTCAACCACCTCATCTGTTAATCCACACAGGAGGAAAAAAAAAAATCACAAACAAAAGATCTTAGGAAAAGCAAAGAAACTAAATGCTACGTGTTCATGTGACCTTGCAGTTGGATTCTAATAGGTTAGTTTAGAAAGAGAAATAAAGGTGAAGGTGAGTAGAATAACAGAGATGTTTCTCATGACTTAAGATGGCTTGCGGGAAAGCACACACATGCAAGTAGGAATAGGTGTGGCATTTGCACGTTTTAGTTAAATGATTGTGACTACTTCAGTTGCTTCACTGGATTTCCTCTGTGCCAGCTATTGTCGCCACTTTTCCCCACCGTGTGCATGCACAAAACTCCCAGCAAAACAAAATCCATTGCCTAGAAGATCTAGTAAAGGTAGAAGGTGTTTTGTAAGGTGGTGTGTAGCCTGTGGATGCAAACCTAGGGTAGGCTTCAACTCGTCAAAACTTCTCCTCTTTGTTCTTTGGGAAACTAGTCTACAATTCTGCATTAAAGCCAGGAGGAAAAGAAGGTCTTTCTTGGAAAACTGACCATCTTCCTCCTTTGTCTTATCATGTCAGGGGCTCAGCTTGTGTTCAGCCAACACTGAGGTTGTTATCTCTGCTTGTTTAATTTTATGCATTTTATCTACTCTATCATCTCCATGTAGGTGTGATTTCTGTAAAAATGATGTCCTTTTGTTGCCCTTCCCCTTTTATAGGTGGTAGCAAGATTCATTTTCTAGAGTCAGAAAGCATGTATGATGCATATATGTTGATGGAAGCCTTTATATTAACTGTCATACCAATGTATATTTAACAATGCTCATTAAATAATAGTTGCTTAGAGCTCGTAGTGGCGGTAAGTTAGTCCTGGAGAGCTGTAGTTTTGAAAGTAAGTTAATGATGTCATGCCACGTGACATCATGCTGAGATTTTTTGCAGGCAAAATGGCTGTAAAGTTGTAGGTTTCAGCTGGAACTGCTTCCTTTGCAGGTACAAACACAGTTGCAAGGATGAATTTGGTTTGGGTTTTTTTTCTTTATATTAATATACACATTTAGAAAGGGATTTTTAATAATTACAAACAAGCAGTTTGAACTTTGGCTTTCATGGTTTCTTTTGGTAGTCAAGGAGACTGGCTGGTTTGTTGATGGTTCACAGACCTGTTGCTGCATCAAAAATGACCAGAACTGAAACTTTGTGTTAGAAAACTGAATGTTGGCAGCTATGGGGGTTATAGAAGACCAGTGCTTTACTGTGAGCTGTTAAACTCTCGTGCCTCAAGAACTTATATCTGAGGAAATGAGGTATTTCTGGATAGCTGTAACCGCATAGCTGTGACTGCCTGCAGCCACTGGCTCTTTGTCCGGGTGGCCAGACAAACTGCTCAGAACCAAGAACGGCAATCTGTTTTCAACCCCAAAGTTGACAGTAACTACTGGGACAATTGGGACTTTTTTAATTCATGTAAGAGACCAAATTTTCAACAAACTGCAGAGAATTCCAGGGTATTTATCTTAAATTAGTAGAGCTGGACTGCGTGGTTGTACCTAATTCAATGGGAGTTTTCCCTCTTCTTAATACTTAACGCGTTATCTCTCCTTTTCATTGTAGGCAAACTGAAGGATCTTGGGAATTTGGTTCTCCGCCCCTTTGGTCTGTCAACAGAAAATTTCCAGATAAAACAGGATTCATCAACTGGTTCATACTCCATCAATTTTGTTCAAAATCCAAACAACAATAGATAACATTAATTCAATCCAGTTCTGCTGGCTTTCAGGCTTTGTGACCGTGTGCTTGCACGTACAAATAAAATGATTCAGCAAACGTTCTTCACACTCCACAAGTGAAGATAAGACTCAAGCATATTCACTTCCCTGCTTGTGAAATTCTTTACAATGTGGATGTAAAGAAGGTCATTTGACTACTTAGTGATAACAGTGTGCAGTGTGTGATTATTTTTTAAGTTGTTGGGGTTTTTTTTTCTTCCCATGTGGTGTTTGGATGTCCAACAGTCATGTTCATTATTTTGGCCCAATCAGTGCTGGCAGTAAAACTCTAGCAAGCAATTCAGTTGAAACAAAATGCCTACGCACCTGTAGCTGAGAACAAAGCCTCATGGTGTCTTGAGGAATTAATGAATCTAGCAGAAGCAAGCACTTCTCCGCACTCAGCAGGTGGATATGAGCGACAGCATGCATGGAAGCAAGCCAGCCTCTTCTGTGGAATAATTTTTATTTGTAATAAAGGCTTGGTATTTCTGTCAGTTTGGTTTGTGAAGTTCTTGCCTTATCTGAGTCCTTCCCATGGTGGTATTGTTTTTAAAAGTGCTTATAGCCACCCACAAATAAGATACTTGCAAGACATTAATGTGAAGCATTTGATTTTTTTGTCTTATTTATAGCATCAGGAGTAAATTAACCTCAGGCCTCTCTTACACCACAGTTTGTTTACTTTTTATTAATTTTCCCTGAAAGTAACAAGGAAACTTCGTGCATGCGTAT
>VZTV01036615.1:3595-31737 GCA_013400875.1 Anhinga rufa
GTTCCCCCGCCTCCATCGCTCCCGGAGGACGCGGAGGAGGTGAGCGCCTTGCAGGCGCTGCCGGTGAGTGGGGCCCGGCGGGAGCGGGGAGGGAAATCTCGCCATCCCGCCTCCCTTGCATCCCCCCCCGCTCCTCGATTCCCGTATCGTTAAACCGCTGCTCTGGACGTTTTTCAGATCGACGTGCAGTTGAACATCATGTCCTTCCTCTCGCCCCAAGATCTGTGCCATTTGGGAAGCACGAGTTGTTACTGGAGGGCGGCTGTACAAGATCCGTTGTTGTGGAGGTATTTTCTCCTGAGGGATCTCCCCTTTTGGACATCCGTTGATTGGAAATCACTCCCAGATGTGGAGATTTTTAATAAAGCCTTTTCAGAGGTCAGCGACAATGCGCTGTATGATTACATGGCAGTGTAAGTATCTCCATATTCCCTTCCACAACTTAGAGTCACTCTACAGCAGCAATATTCAGCCCACAGGCGTGTTTCTTACAGCAGTAAAGCTGCGTTGGAAGCTGCTGCTTAAATTTTGATGTGTCTCAAATCCATTGTTTATTTCGGAAATACAGTTTCCTGTTGTTTGACAGATTGGTCGACTCTTTCTCTTTGGAATTCAATAAGAATGTAAGACGTAAAAAAAAGAGTCGAAGCTAACATTATAAAAGAATTAAAGCTTTCTGTAAAGTGAGTGTCACCTATGCCACAGAAATACAGTTATCTCGGAAGGTGTGTGTGCTATTAATCTTGATAAAAATGGGTTCTTTGCTCTCAGTACAATGACAAATCTTTTCTTATTTTAATAAAAGTGCTAAGAAGTCTTCAAACTACAGCAAATGGAATGAAATTTTGGGGTTTTTTGCATCTTACCTGGAAGACTTAGGGGGAAAAAAAGGGTTTTTTTGAACATGGACTGAATAAAAAGTAGTACTGCTTTAGCTCTGATAGTCAAAGGCTGTAAAACAGACTGTGGTTTCAGATAGTTTGCTGAAAAGCATACCAACATTCATACTGTGTTTGGATGACTGAGAAGAACTGTTAAGACAAGCAGATTCTGTGGTTTGTTTTTGTTTTTTTGTTTTTTTTTTTTTAAATTTCATTCAGTTCCCTTAACTAATTTGCAGTTTGTTTGTTTTTTTTTTAATTTGCAGTTAAATTTTCCAAAGGTGATTTTATGAAACTTGCTTCATGATAAGTACACTAACCTCTGCAGTCTCTGTGCCCTTCATCCTTGCTTTACAGGTGGAAAGCTGCACCCAGAATTTTAAGTGCAAAATATCTACTGATTTTGAACATTGGATTTAAATCTCTTTAGGTCCAAATACTTCAGAGCATCACCTATGTGGAACCACCTGTCACTGATTGCCATTGTGTCTGTGAGCACTTAATGCTTTTGCTGATCTCAACTGAAGTGGCTCGGTTTGGGTGTAGAGGAGCACACGTTTATTGTTTCTTTGAAGTGATTTGTCCAGTAGCAGCTCACCATGACCACAGAAGCAAAGACTGAAGCTGCTTCTCTAGGATGTCTGTGGCTTCTTTGACTGTTATGTCTTTCCCTTGATTACCAAAGTCCTTTCATGCATTCTAGCTCCTTCATCAAAGGAGCACATAAGCTTGCAGACAACACCTGTCTCCTTGTACAACGTGTTCCCTGTGCCTACAGGGTAAACCGTCCTTTTCAGGTGGAGCTACCTGTTTCATAGTTAATAAACACAAAAATGGTCTAACTAAGGTTTGAAATGCACTCAAAAGTCTCATATTTTTTATACGGTATGTGACTCATCATCTTTGATTTTATTTTACCAGTGTGTGTTCAGTGAGGGTGGGGAATTTGTAAATTTTTTATTTTATTTTTTAAAGTAAACTAAAAGCTCCATTGACAGAAGTGTACTAAGGTCCAAAAAGTCAGTATTTGGACTTAAGAAGGACTGATGCTTTTACCTGCTTTGTACTGGTGCTTGAAACCATCAGCTTGGAACTTCATAATTTTTGACCTGTGCTTGAGTTGTACCAGTAACAAAGCATGAGAAGTGTGCCACATAAATCAATTTATGTTGTTTGATTAATACCTCTTTAGTATTTTGTGTTTAATTTCTAGTTGCATCTGTTTTACACAGATATAAAAAAAGCTGTCCTCAGAGTAGAAGAAGTTTGAAATCAAGCCGTCCCCGGTATGGGGCTGTGACTTCCTTTTTGCAATCACTGGTGACTCAGGCAGAGCCTCGCTTTGCTATGTTTGGGCCAGGCTTGGAAGAGCTGGATGACTCTTTAGTGCGAAAGATGATGACATGCCCAGAAATTCTGCTGGTAGCTGGCCTACCTCAGAGACAAATTCATGGTAATGCTGGTTTTGGCTTTTTTATTTTGTGAACAGAACACAAAATATATTGGGGGAGAAAGGGAGAAAAGGGATGCTTTTTTCTCCCCTTGAAACTCAATAGCCTAGTGGCAAAAAAAATGAAATATAAGTTTTCTGTCTTTGTATTTATTTAGAAGCAGAAATGCAATGAACATGTGGGATAAAAGTACAGCTGCAGTGAATTTATGATTAAATTTGCACAATATCAGAGGGATCATTTTGCTCCTTGTGTGTCTATTTTGAGCTTAAATTCTGTGTCACACCTGCTGTTGTAATGCATAAATGCAGACAGAACTTTCTTTAGATACCGCTTGCAGTAACTGGCTAAAAAACACACTTGTGTTTTATATACGGAGGTCAAGACTGATCTTTTATATGATTCAGTATTGTGGTGTCAAATGCTGTAAATTTAATTCAAAAGAGTTAAAGGACCAGATGAAGGATTTTTTTTCAATGTTTAAAAATATAGTTTTGAACATTTGTGATTTCACTTCAGTCCAAACCAGAGATAAAAATTTATGACTTTAATGTTTATTTCAGCACAGCAGAATTGGAATAATTAAATTGCATATATAGAAGGTGTGAAAATATGATTTCTTAGTGTTGTTATGTTTTTTCTCTCTTGTGTCCTTTTCAGTGCAGCTTGTCATAAACAGACTAAAGCCTTTGCTATGCCCGTTTTGGCTAATAAACACAAGTCTAGCTCCTCTCTGACTTAGGTTTCTAAGTTCAAGTCTAAGTATCAGAAACATGGAAATGCTTCTTTGTTTTCTTTTAGTACTATTAATTGATTTTAATTAAATTAATAGTCTGATCAATTACAGCATGTATAAAATTTCATTGTAAAATAGTAAATATGCTACCCCTAACAGTAACACCCAGGCTTGGATATAACCATTTTATAGAACCACTGGAATTTTCAGCCTACCACTTAGTTGATTCAATAACCAAATAGTTGTAATCTTGGATATTCTTTTTTTCTCATAGGAATTGGATCAGGAGTCAGTTTTCAGTTTAATAACAATCAAAAATTCAATATTCTGACTTTGTATTCAACCACCAGGTAAGATCTGTTCTCCGCCAAAATAGTTTCCCAATTATTTCATACTATTCCTCATGTTTTTGCCATGTGATTTTTATAGGTGCATTCATGTGCATGGGTACTGCTTATAAACTGAGGCTTCAATGCATATCTTCACTTTTTCTTTCTTTCTCCAGCTGCTGAATCTTCACGTGGAAATAATAAACATTTTCCAAACCTTATACAGAGCAGATGTGTATGACAAATACCTAACAGGTGCTTCTGTTCCTCTTTGTACCTTGATTGATTCCCTTTTGAAACACTATATAAACTTAACCTGGGGTGTATTTTCATACACATCTTGCAGATTGCTAACCATCTGTATATGCACACTAGAAAAGAAAGGGGGGTGGGGAAAAATGAAACTGTTTTGCTGACTCAGGCCATTTTCCCATCCCTCTCCTCTGCTGCTTAAACTCTCAAAATTGAGTTTTTGCATTCTTAATTAACCTGGCTACTGAAATATTGAAATATCTTTCAGTGTGGAGAGGAGGAGAGCAAGGGCAGAGCAAGCTGTTGTTGAGAATAAGATGTTCTACCAAGAGAACAGCATAGTAGGGAATCAGCAAGCCGTGCACTACAGTGTAATAGCTCAAGTGAAAAAGGTGTGCGAAGTAGTTGATGGATTCATTTATGTTGCTAATGCAGAAGCTCATAAAAGTAAGGAGTTTATTTTATTTATTCATATTTTTTTAATGATTGGAATGTCATAAAAGATTGCAAAGAATATGCAATACATCAAAATCCATGTTCTGATTCTTTCAAAATGTGCTTCATTAGTGCTATTTCTTAATGGCTTATCCAGTTGAAGAGGTCCCCTATCCTAGGCACTTTCCCTCATCTCCCTGTGAGGGGTTACAGCCCCTTCTGTTTATGGCAGATACTAATATGGTTGCTGTCTAAGATACATGTGGGAAATGGTCTGGTTTAAAAAAAAATAAAATCCTGAAATGCATCAGTGTCGGTGTAATAGCCTGGAAACATAACTTTCACCAGGAAGACTGCATAAAAGATGCAGTTAGTCCAAATCAGGATAGTCCTGTAAGAGGATAATCCAAATACCTATTATGGTAATTGTCTTTACATTCATCAACTTTAAATGGAGGGAAAGGGCTAGCTCAGAAAAGAAGAGGGCAAAATACTGTGAAGGGATGTACTAAGGAGAAGACTGGTCGGTAGGGTAGGGCTGCTGACTGTACAGTGTGTGAGTATTTCTTAATGGCTTGTTGCAGTTTTGATCTCTGTGAGGTAACTGGAAAACACTGATGCTAAGGACCTGTAGAATCTATGGAGATCTTTAAATAACAGCTAAGTGTGACATGAACGTCTGTGCGACATGAATGCGGATGATCCAACCTTGTGATAAGCAGAACTAGATGATTTGGCCATGTCCCTTCCAGACCTCTCTTACCTCACCTCTGAAATCTTAAATATCTGAAAAGTTTAAAATTCTCCTTGGGATTTGCGTATATTTGATACTCATATATTAAATGTTTCTTAGAGCATGATCGTCAAGAGGAACTGGCTCGTATTTTGGCAATGATTGATCCAGCCCTCGGGCCTCCAAACAGACCTCTGCTGGTTTTGTCTTGTGTCTCTCATGTCAATGTGAAAAGAATTCCATGTGTTTACATGGCCCATCAGTTGCAACTAAATCTGCTACGTCAGCCCTGGATGGTAATTGCTTTTATACCTTCTTTTTTTATTTCTGTGTGGCTTAAATTTAATTTAGGCTTATGGTATTTCCTGAGCTGTATCTACCTAAGCAAGTGTGTAGCTTCCAACATTAGTACGTGAGCTCTCCACTTAAGAATTTAGTTTTTCTGGTCCTCTAAGATGAAGCACTAGCCTATCTGAACACAGGGAAGCTAAGTGGCTTGCCCAGGAACCCACAAGAAACTTCAGATAGAGCCAGAGTGTAAGGAAGGACGAAATGCTGGTCTTGAAGGGAGTAAGGACACTTCAGTGAGTTTAAATCTGAATTTCTGACCCAAGGCCTTGGCCACAAGGTTATTTTTTTCTGCCATTTTCAGGAGACTGTTAACTGTGACTCACTTGAAGTGATGTATTGAAGTTTTGACAAATCAGTTCTTTACCTTGCATGTGAAGTCCTGAACCTGTTCTTTCATGCTTGCCAAACACAGTATGTATCAGTGTGGCTCAGTTGCACATAATTTATTTTTGGTGACATTGTGTATCTGAAGAATAATACTTAATCTGAAAAAGCAAAATCCTGATTTGAGTAGGTCCTTTGTTTTCTTAAGGTAAATGTTTACAGGCTTTTTAAAAAACATACAATTTATAATAGCCACTTTGTAATAAGTTACAAAATCTGAGAATTGATAGTAAGCATTGAATTCTAAAGCTAGCTGTTTTTTTGCTTTAAGAGTTACAAGAAAAGTTTTCAAGTAGATTCTCATCCATAAAGTAAGTATAACATTCCAGAATAGCTGATGGAACGATTGAGATAAAATTCACCTTGATATCAAGAATGTAAGACTTCCTAATGGGGCTTATAATTAATTTTGTAAAGAGTAGTGTTTTGGTTTTGTACCTTACTCTCAAGAAACCTCTTTTGTCTAAGGACCTTTAAAACAGTGATAATAATTAGATTTGATATGAGTATTTCTGACTTTAAGGATAGACATGGAGTGATGCTAAAATGCTGTTAGATCCTCTTACCTCTTTTCTCTAATACGTTAGTTTTTTTTTATTTTTTACAGGTGCAGGACACTGTAGCTGCAACTTTAGCTGGATTGCTAAATGGAATTGAGTGGCTCCTGGAAGAAGCAAATTGTAAAAATATGCAGTAATGGAACTGTGCATTGTTTTATTGCATAGAGACTTTGATGTTCTGCAGTTCAGATGAAGTGAGAATTTGTCCTGACAGCACCAGCAGAAGGGAAATTGAAAAGGCAGGCCTGTACATGTTTCACTGCATGTACCTTAATAATTAACATTCTTCCAACTGTAGTCCTGAATTAGAAGTGCAAGTAGGGTTGCCTGGATTCCAGCAGCTGATGAAGTGATTTTGGGGGACAGTGTGGATGTTTTGGGTTTTTTCTTTCTTTCAAGCTGGGGCCTTTAGGGTGCAATCTTTTCTCAATGTATGTGATAATCTAATCTCTTCTGCAAATGTATGTAATGCTAGGTTAGTATACCAGCACAGCCCTGTGGCACGCATCACACGTTTAGTAAGTATACTCAGTAGAGATCTTGACAGTGATGGTTCCTGACCAAAGAAAATACACTGTACATTCTACAGTAGCAGCTTGACAGAAAGACAATATTTCTTTCAAAACAGTAAATTCCCCTGTACTTTTCCCAGAAACAATGCCTAGACAAGAAATAGCACCTGTGGGAGAATTGTTGGCCCAGACCAAAATTCTTAGAAACAAACAACCTAGCGTGTATGAATTGGTTGTTTCTTGTTTGTCATCTTATTTATTAACCAACCACAAAAGACTTCAACATCTTCTCCTTTCTCTTGCTGTGAAATTACTAGCTTGAGCTGGACATACCTCTGATGTCATGAATAAATGTTAAATAGAATCATTAGTACTTGAGGACATTTATCAAATACTTAGGACCTGTCAGTTACTCAAACAGTTGTGGCCATTTGCCGATGTGAAGTGTTCTTGGATTGAAATCTTCTACACAGGTGCAAATATTTTTATAAAAAGCAAAGCAATATTTTGGAGCTGGAATTGCATTTTCCATATTGATGTCATTTGGAATAGTCCTACGTTCCCACCTTAATGTTTTTTAGTTACTGGGTGAATGTTCAGGAACTTCCCTTGGATTTCTTGCCTATGCATGTATTTGTTTTGTTCTGGGTATTTTGGGGTTTTCTCATCTCTGGAAAGTCTCACAATATTTTTCTTGATACCTGGATAAATTACTACATGGTGCACATTCAGCTCTAACTGCCCTCAATCTGGTATATGTGTGTGGTGCTTAACACAGCTATGTCAGGAACATGCCATTTGGCAAGTTTTTTATTTTTTAGTGAACTAGGACAGACGCACAAAGTGTCATCTTTGTCTGGGTATAAGTGACTTCCCTGATGATCAAATGATCTGTCTGTAGAGGGTTGAATGCAGCAACCTGTTGCTATGTTAGCCACTACAAATACTTTTTTTTTATGCAAGATCCTCATTCTGTTTTCTTCATAAGGAATAAATTATTTTGTAAAGAATTACATACAGACTTTCTCTGTGTGTTAAGCCACCCTACATGTGTGCATGCACACGTGCGTGTGCACACACACAGTCTGCAGTCATGCTGTCACAACCAATAACAAATTATGATTGTCATCACTAGTCATTAATGAACAACGTTATTGTATGTTATCTGTTTTAACGGATATTCATTGTCGTTTTAAAAGATTGATATAATGGAGGGAATATAATTTTTCTTAACCTAAAGAACATCAGTTATATTAAAGATAGGATAACTTAGAGAATTAAGAATTACAAGTTTTAAGGATGCAGCCAAGGAAACAAACTGGGAACTAGAAGCTGGTGCAGTGACAGAGCTCCAGCATTGTAGGAATCACAGAGCTGGTGGTGGGGCGGCTTGCTTGACTGACTGCTGTGGTGGATCAATAGAGGCAAGGAAGGTGAGCATGTGCTGTGCAGAGGAACAGCTTAGACACACAGAGGTATGCTACGGAAGAGGTGAGCAGCCTGTTGAGAATTCAAATGCTAAATAGTTGCAGAGGTGCACTGCAGATTTCATTAGCACTACCTTTTAAATTTCACCTAAAACACTTCCTACTACTTAAATTCCTGACTATGCTGAGTTTAAAAGCATAGTAAGTCAAACTTGGGACTTAAATTGTTACAAATTCAAAATCAGTTGGATATGGAATATTGGAACGTCACTAAAATGTATTTTAAAACTTTTTAATACCAAAAAAAATTTTAAAAATCTATTTGGTTTTGTATTTATCATAGTAAATGCAACTGTGATGGGTTTGTGAGAAATGAAACCATCAGGATCTGGATCCCAGAAATCATACTCTCTTTGGGGTGAAAGATTCTAACAGTGCTAGAAAACAAATCACTTGCCTGCCCACTGAGGCAGGATGTTTATCTGAACAGTGGTCACAAAATAAAAGGTTAAAATTGCAATACATGTGATTTATAAAAAAACCTCAAATTACTGAGGCTTCCTCTGAGCAGTGTTCCCAAATGGAAAGTGGCTGTGGGGATGCTAGCTTTCGAGTCTTCGAAACTTGGAATAACAAAAATGCTTGCTGCCAGCTCCGGAGCAGCGCACGGGGGTACCTGCCAAACCCGCAGGGCAAAGGGCCCTTGCTCGGTGCCTCGCAGTTCCTTCTAACGGAGCAGCCCTGGAGGCCACGGAGGCTCCGGGCGGGAGCGGCGGGGACCCTCTGCCTCCCCGCAGCCTCGGAGGGAGCTGTGGCTCGCTGCGGGTCCCACTGGATGGCGCTGCTGATCCGCATCAGCCCCTGACGCTGTCCGGGCTGCATCCTTGGACACCGCGCCAGAATCGCCTCAAGTAACCGATTTTACTCCGTTCTCATATATAGCAGCAAGCAGATGCAGGTATGGAAAAGGCTAACGCAAACCCGACATGTTTTTCAAAGGCTTATAGACAGGGGATATGCTGCCTCTTCTTTTAATCTGCTGGGTATCAAGATCGTCCATTTGTATGGTAAGATGAGTATTGCAGCTAGAGAGAATAGCTGGAGCCGCTGTCAGGATGTATGGAAATAATTGCTGGCTTCATTGCAAGGTGAATGATGCTTTCATCTTTAGTTTGTCTTTTGTGCTATTTTAGTACTAGTGGTTCTGGATTAATTATTCTCCTCATGTACAAGAGCAAATAAGTGATATTCTTCAGCCAGCTACAGAAGGTGACATAGCTACAGTGTGCTCTTAAATCTCAGGCCAGAGGATGTTTGCACACAGGCTACTCTCGGTTCCCTTGGGAGGATGAAACTACAGAGCAAGAATGTAGGTAGGCGTATAGCAGAGATGTTCAACGGTTGAGACAGAGCAAGCAACAAAAACATGGTGGATCTGGATAGAGGGGTATGTTTAAGAACAAGTAAGATAATCTAATCTTCCACGCTAGCTTGCTCCCCCTCCAGCATTACATTCACGATGTCTACCCTTCCCAGCAGGGAGCTCACAACTAGTCCAGGGTCAGGCAGAAAGTCCTGTCCACGTGCAACTGTGTCCTGCTGTGCAGCTGCTTGCAGGTAGCAGTCTGGCCATTGCCAGGTGCTCCAGCCTCTTAACCATTTTGGCGGCCCTTTCCTGGATTCTCTCTGGTTTATACCTCACATACTGCAGGCTTAAAACTGGACACCCTGCTGCAGATTCAGACCCACAAGTCCTGAGCAGAGGGGAATGAACACTTGTCCTCGGTGTAGTCCAGTGTGTGGCTAGCCTTTGTCACTGTGTGGGCACACTGCTGAATCCAGGTTCACCAGTCTACCAGGAGCTCAGGTCCCTTTTGCAGAGCTGCTCCCAAACCAGTCATTCCCTGACCTGCACCGGTGCACACTGTGTTCCCTTCTGGATGCAGGACTTTGCCTTTGCTCAATATCTGGAGGTTCCCGAAGCACCTGTTGGCCCATTGAATGCACACTTGCTATATTTCTGGCTGTCCTTGCACAATGAGCCTAGTAGTTCTGGGAACACTAGCCCTGCACAGGACAGCATGCAGAATCAGTCACCTGATGGGAGAGAAAAAAGGCATTCAGTCTTTCAGTCTTTTCCTGAAGGCTGAAATCAATCAAGCCACCTGCTCCATCAAAAAAACTGAACAGTACTAGTCTTAGAGCCTGCAAATAAATTCCTCCATAGTTTGGCAAACTGGTGGCAGACGAGTGTGAAAGGCTGATGTTGTCCCAGAGGTATATCTCACCAAGCTCTGAAATGTGTTGCATTGTGAAATCATCCTGGTGACAACCCAGAAACACCTACTGTATGCATTAAATTATTTAATCCTACTCTCTACAAAATGATAACAATAAAATAAAATAAACTCTTCTGTTCTCAGGAATGACAATCAAGGAACTGAGGCAGGTAGAGAGGGACTGAGGGCTGTATTTTTTAATAGTGTTCATTTGATCAACGGATATAATTTTGTTGTGGTATCTTTCATATCTTCTCCACAGACTGGAATTATGAAGGCAATTCCACAACCTGATGTCAGGGGAGACATGTTCCACAGATTTGAACATGTAAGGGCTACTCTCCAAGAGCAAAACAAAGGCTTTTTCCCTACTTTGAATCAAATCTAGCTTGTCTTTTATGAAAGGTTTTTTATATGTTTCCTAAACAAATGAATCTAGAAACAGCAGCTGCTTAGAACTTTCTCCTGTAAGACTGAGAGAATTCACGACCAATTACCTTTGAAATTCAACTGGTTTAATCTTAAATTTTCTGGAGATTTAAAGAAATGTCCATATCTTTAATGAATCTGAAAGCAATAATTTAAATTTGACCTGCGTAAATGCTATACATTAAATTATGTGGGATAAATTATTTTAAATTTTGTCAGTAATCTGAATCTCAAGGATTTAAGTAAATGAGTCTTTTTAGAATACAACCTTCATTCATCACACATCCAAACCTTGCACAGTATAGCATAAGGATGCACTGATACAGCTGCACATAATTCTTTTAAATAGCACAAGCTATTTGCAAGACAATAAATGCAAATTACAAGTTTAAGTAACAAAAATATTAAAAGAAACTTATGTTTTTCCAAAATTAGAGATACAAAAATTAAAGACATAAATTATTGAGAGCAAACAACCTAGTAACCTGATTACTGTTACATTCATATAAAATAAGAGGGGCAACTCTGAGTATAATCAACATGTGGTTGAATTGTGCACTTGAATTCAAGCATCTTTCAGTCTCCTGTTGAAAAGAATTGCTGCTGACCCAATATCTATATCCTTTTTTTCAGCTGATAGACTTGAACTGCTTTTGGACTCACTAAAACAAAAAAACTTCTACCAAGTATTCATGTTTTTTAACTTGCTTTTCACCACAGGAAGTGAGTTGATATAAATCAGCTGGTGTACAGACACACAATGAGACATTTTTCCCCTAGCAGTTCTCTGATGACTAGTTCCAGTTGTAAGTAGTTAATAATGTAGAAATAAACTGCAAAATAAGTAAGTCAAAGGAAATATTGGTGTAAAGATTTTTAGGAGTGTCTTGGTATGCCTGAGTCTGTCTGAGGGTGAAATAGTTTGAGGGGCCCAACATAAAGAAGGCATTGGAAACTGCTGCAACAGTAACCGACAAGATTGGTGGTAGGCACCCAAAATCACCCATAATGAAAAATTCCGGCTAGCATCCCAGAAACCCAATACTGATATTTCCACTGTGCCCGTTGTCTGTGGGTGTCCCTACTGCCACCCGAGTCACCCCCTCAAGTCTCACACACTGAGCACAGGACTCCCGGTCAGCTCCTGCCTTACTTTCCCCCGGGAGTATATTCCATGTGTCTCTGGTCTCTGAGCAGTACAACACTGCAGTTTCCTTCCTGCTCTCTTATTCTGTGCACCAAATTCATTTCATTGACTTAACTTGTGGTTTGCTGAGCTGATGATTCTGAAGTCAGGGGTAGAATTAAATGTAGAACTGTGCTTCATCTGGAGCCTGCAGCTCACTTGAGATTCTGCACTCAGAGGTGCAGCCATATGCCAGGAACCCTCTCCTAATCCTAATCACATCCCAGGTATATAAATTTACCCCATATTTGAGCACACAGAATTACATACACCAGGGGAGAAGAAGGTCTTAGAGTATTCGAGACACATCCACGGAATTTCAATAGTTACAGCATGATATGCAGTGAAATTCCTGAAGTCCCATCCTCTGTTCTTAGTGAAAATGCTGTTCAGATATTTCTGTACTTTTATATGTTGCAAGTTTGATTTCTTTTTGTGCACATCGAAGTTGAATTGAGATGTTTGGATACTGGAATACCAGTGTTGTCACATCATTCCCTGCAATGGCAGAAAGGTCAGGTTGCTCTAGAGAGACGCTTGCAACATACTCAGAGATTGTCAGGCTGCATATTTACCTGAGTGCAGGTAGAAGCTGGCATGACAGCTAGGGCGCCACTCCTCAGAATGGGTATCTTATTCCTGACACCTCTGTGAAATATCTAAACAGACTGTCTACATTTGAAATTTGTCTCCAATTAGAGAATGAATTCAGAAAAAATTCTTTATTCTTGAACAACTGCAAGTAGGGCCACTCTTATTCCAAAATAAGAGCACTTTGTTCATTCAAAGAGCATTAAACTACACCAGAAGGACATACTCCTGTCCTGGGAAAAGAGCATCAGCACACCAGATTTATACTCGGGGTAAAATGTAAAGTAGTTCTAGAGTAACATCACAGAAGGTAAGCCTTAAATGATAATGTCCTGTAAGATAAACAAATACTGTGTTTCCAAAATACAAATGCAGTGAGCTAAATCTTTAAGTATTTTCATTTCTTCCTGGATCATTGTTTGACACACTGTGATCACAGGGGCTATGTGATCATTCAAACCCCGCCTGGACGTGGTCCTGTGCCCCCTGCTCTAGGTGTGCCTGCTCACGCAGGGGGGTTGGGCAAGATGATCTCTGGACGTCCCTTCCAGCCCCTACAATTCTGTGATGCTGTGATTCTGTGAAGCACATATCCTGGCCTCAGTAATCTGTGGGCCATACAAAGAGATGTACTTCAGCACTGTTTGCACCTTGACAGCCCTGTATGGCTGCTTATTGCCAAGAGAGTGCATTGTGAGTTAAATGTTTGTGGACCCAGGTCCAGAAGGCACAGCTCACACAGCCCATCCTGGGTGACAGCAAGCAATAACAAGGAGTAATGTGGCACCTCTGAGGTGCCAGTGTACCTCACCCCACCCAAAACCTGAAACTTAGTCCCAGTCATATTGATAGTGAGCTGGAGCAGGTTCCTAAATGGAGCATAGATGTAGCCTGAATCCCCTAAAATCATGTTCCTGCCAGCAAAAGTTAAGAGAGGACTGAGATGCTCTAACTTGCTGCTCTAGATCAAGGCATCGCTAAATAGCCTCTCCCTCTATTTATCACCAAGGTTTCTAAAGATGGGTTTTCATCATACAGCTGTTCAAGGGTATTTAAGTTGGGTGTTGTTGAGAGTATCTAAAGTTAGAGACCCAAAGTCCCTATACAGAGAGAAAGAAAGAGAGATGTGTCACCAGAAAGCATTTTGGAGATCCTGTGTTACATTAGCACATTACAACATCACCACTCCTAAAGAATTTGGTTTATGATATTTAATTCTTTTTTTGTTTTAAATCTTTGAGACAGCCTGAAAGTCTTGGATTAAAAAGTGCTGGAGTCCCTCCCAGCTAATACTCTGCTTTTGTCCAGGCACTGGTAATATTGTGTCTTGCTCCTTGCTGTCAATCACACATAGGTCACACTGCTGTTCCCTCCAGGAAATTACCCCATTGTTTGCAGAATAATAAGAGTTTCCTGTACAGACTGTTTATTTTAAAGTCTAGGACATCAGAGTGCATTTCTGCCATAAATGTAATAGGGTCAGTGCTATTGCTCCTTTAATATGCTTAATATGCTCTAGAATCTGACTACAGATTCAGATCCTTCAAGTACCACATATGTGGCAAGTGTCATCAAACTCAATAGTATTCATATGCCTGAAATTTAGCATGTGAGTCTTTGTAAAATGAGTGTCTTGCTTTTCCTTTACAGATTATAAATTATTATTCCAAATTATAAATTATATATATCAAACATCAAATTTGTTTCTTATTCAGTTGAAGGATTCTAATCAGACTGATTTGAAACTCTAGGTTCATTTCATTGTATGGATGTCCTGACTGATTTCATTGTCAGAAACTGAGGACTGCAATTTATCTAGTCCTGTGCTTGCCAGTTCCCCTCTGTATAGAGCAAGAATCACCCTTTGCTTCCTTTGGGGTTCCTGCAGTGATTTTCCCTCATTTAGGAACATGCTACAAGCCTGTGGTTCAGCTGGTTACTGGCATAACTCAAACAGTATGCAGCATAATAAAAAATCTCTCTAACCAGGGGAGGCTAGAAGAACTTGGTTTCATAATTAAACAAAAGTGAATTAGCAGTATAATTTTCTGTCAAAGAAATTGACACCAATCAATACCAGTGAGGGAAAAACTCTACTGAAGTCACTAGTGACTATTTCATTTGATTCAAGGGCCAAATGCATTTTTATTGATCTGTGCATGGAACCCTTTCCTAGTAATCATTCTCCTCTTCCTTCCTTCCAATCCTGCTTGCAAAGGGTTTGACCAGAACAGAGGGAGGTGCATCTCCTCATGTTCTCCATATCCTCAGCAAATGTACCATTCCAGCACTCAACGTCCCTTCATTGCACCTGGCTTCACAACTCCTCTGACCATCTTTCTCCCACCAGACCTAATGCTGGCCTCCCAATCCCAGGAAGGACTTCGGTTCTCCATTCTGATTTTCAGTACTAAGGTGGGCGAAATCCAGCAGGGCTTGATCTACTAGTCCCCAATCCTTCTCCCTCCTTCTTCAGATATCCAGGTTGTTTTCCAGTTCTACAGTTGTATTTCAGCTTGAGCTGTCACTTTCTACTGTTACCTGTACTCCTCAAAACTGCACCTTCCCTGGGCTTTCCAGACTTTCCAGTCTTCTTTTGCTTCTCTGACTGCTCACCACATCTCTGTCTGTTTCATCAGTACCCCTTAGTCATTTATATAAGGTCATCAGAATGGCCATAGTAGGTCAGTCCATCATCTCTAGCAGACAGATACATCATCTACAGTGACTGGACTTGGCCCCCAGCAGTTTGTTTTTCAGACATTCTGAAGCAGTCATGATATCTTTGCATTTATTAACACTAGTAATTTCTCCTCCTTGCCCTTTTTTATATGGCTGTCTCCTTCCTTTTTACATGTTTTTGAAGTCAAGCTCATCTATCATCTCTATCTAGGTGAACCATGGTATGTCTTTATCAAAGTCTCTGGATCCAGATTTCATTTTTATTTCTGCAACACCTACTGTTCTCAGCCAGAGACATGGGAGCAATTTGTGCAAGGTACTGTTCAAACATAAAGCAGGAATATAGATCTTACTCCAGTGCACTCACCATTTAATTATAAGATGAGAAACACAGGTGGATAAAAGTAAGTGGGAGTGTTTGGATAGGATGAGAGTGAATCGCTCTTCACAGTGATAAAGGCATCACAGAAAACAATGTTTTAAAGACATTTTTCTTTATCTACCCACTTAATTTCTGATATTGCTTTAGGTAAATAGCCATCTTCCCTGTGTTTCAGGACTTCATCTGCTTGTTATCCTCATGGTGGCTTCTTTCTCTTATCTGCAAAACCAGGTTGTGTAAAATTTCACTGCTGCTTATTTCATTTTATTATGAAAAGTCAAATATTCTTTTTCCTGTTCACATCATGAAATCAGGGGGAGTGAAAAGGAAGCTGGAAAATCTATCACCTAAAACCAAATTCTTGCTTATGTTTGATAACTAAATAATATCTTTAGCAATGTTCTATCTGAATAACCCTTTTACAAATTCTAAGTCCCACTCTTTTGATGATCATCAGTTTTACACACTGCATGGGGAGAACCTTTTCATGTACTGCCCTTGAAAAGAGCTTGTGGGTTTCTGGGCCATGCAACAATCTGCTAGCTAATAGGAAATAATAAAAACTGAAGCTGAAACCTAACGTGAAAACATGAGCTGGAGACTGGGAGAGAAACTGGATGGTGTAGTCATGGTTTTCTGGCAATCAAAATCAGACATATTTCAATATATATCTTAGAAGATTCTTCCCTCTTAGCTCAGAATCAACTCTCATAAAAATATCAGACTGACAGTCTCTTACTCTCTGTTTGCTCCATAGGTAAAAAGTCAGGAAATAAATTATCATTTCCAGAAAAATCTGTAGGCTATTTTTAACAGTTGTTTTTGTATGAAAATATGCAACTTTAGCTCTTTCTTGAATGCAAGAAAAATACTTTCTATTGTTTAAAATAGCTGTGATAATCCTAATGAAAACTACTCAGTAAAGAAAGTTACAAATTCCTTCTTATAAGCAAGTACACATGAATTTGTCCTTTTGAATTTTTTTCCATTTATTTTGTGAAATCCAGCAAAAGACTGAATAAATGTTTTTGGGTTTGGTCATTTTCCCCCAAACTAACCAAACAGGTAAAGGGTGCAGAAAATCTTGGAAAATGGATTTTAGATATGTGGCAACAATTTCTCTGTTGTCTGCAGGCGTTGTGTTGGAAGGAATATGTATCTTCAAAACTATGTATGGAAAATGGAGTATGGTTATGTTAGGGCAATTCGTAATTGCAGACAGCACATCTCAAAGCAAGGGTCAACAACCAGACATCCACAGGTTCTATCTTTTTAACAGAATTCTACACAAAATCCTCAGTATTTCTCCCCTTATGACAATGAGAGAGAATATCACTGCTGCCTGATTAGTTCTCTGTCTGCTGCAGAAATGACAGTGAATGTGCTTGTCACTGAGAAAAGAGCAGAAAGCACTGAACCAAACAGCTGCTGCTGTGGTGACACAGAGCCATGTTGCAAGGGGAATACTAATAAACCTGAACGGCACACACTGGAGAAGGGAAGACTTCATTTGTATTTCAGAGTGTACTGTGAAAAACAGCCTCAGTACTTGAAGGAGATCATTAACAGTATGATAAGAGGTAATTCAATACCTGCTCTGCAGTGTTCATACCAACTATTTTCTTTCATTTACCTAGAACTAAAAAAGAAACTTAAACAGTTTGAAATTGGTATGCTTACTACGAAACATACAAGCAGCATAGAGTGCAGCAATGCTGGGAACATTCTGCATTTTTTTTAACCAAGTACAGCTGCTCTTATATGGCTAGTGGCAGAATTTACCATAAAACTAGATTTAACTACTTTATGAATACTTACTATTTCATCTTGATTACTGGTGCTTTAAGCCAAAAGTTGCACCAGTTCCACCAGGCCAATGAGTATTATTAAAGCCTAGGATTAGTTTTGAGTAAAATTTACTACATAGTTCCAAAAAAATAAAGAGAAAGAGACTTTTTCCCTTTTTTCTTCCAATACAGGCAGATATGTTAGACAGTGTATTAATTCCAATTGTTATAATACTGTTTAGGCAATTTCCCAAGGATACAAATAAGATGATCTGGAAGACAGAAGGGTGAGAATAAGTTAACCACCTTTCCTCTTAGAGGACGAAGAACTAAAGGAAAATCCTACCCCCAGCAGGATGTTTGTTTGTTTGTTTTTTGATTTGGATGTTGTTATTCTGTTGTTTTGTTCTTAGCTTTTAGATGTGGAAGTGCCCTGCACCATTATTAACAGGAAAGAAAATGCATGCATACATCAGGCAAGAGGCCTGGTGGCATTCTGCCCTCTCAAGAGCACCCTCCTTGTTCTATGTCTTTGGGTGCATAAAGAAGCTCATTACCTGAATGTTAAAAGTCATTGCACCATGAATTGTTTTTACTGATTTCATGTGCATCATTAAATATTTCTCTACATATTTCACATGTAACTTTATCCATTCTGTCACTAACATGCCATGTCCCACAACAACTAAGGAGCTGTGATGGATGACTGTGAAATCTTCTCATTTAAGAAGAATACCTACTGTTTCAGTCCTGAGTCTTAACTAAATCACACCTGCTGTAAATGCAGCACATTATATAGGAACACTGCAACAACAAACCGCCTGTAATTTAATACCAACATTGTAAACAGGCTACTTGACTGCAGACAATGCTGTGAAGCCTATTCACACACAGGTTTCCTGAAGCACAAATACACTGAACAAACTTAATAATCTGAACAATATAAATTCAATGAATAGTCACCTCAATCTATTTCTGCAGGTCTTCATTGCCAGTAGCATGAAAAAGGAAGGGATTAAATGGAAAACGTGGGGTTTAGCTTTAAGCTAGGTGAAATCATGAGTCTGCAATGCCTTCTATGTATAATGTGTTTTTAGGTTTATTTTAAAAATAAATTATTATTTCTCTTTCCATTTATTTTTTTTTAAACCTTTGGCAAAGATATGTTTGAAAATGTTGGGTCATGAAATGTGATTGCTAGAATATCTGGGTATGACACAACAGGATTGTTTTGCCCTAGCAGAAGGACAGACTCAGGACCACAAGAGATCTGCGTCACTGCACCTGGTTGAATCCAGTGGTATTTTCTTCATGCAGTGTCATCTGAGCTCCGAGTAGGCATCCGAGAGACCCTACGTCTCCTTCAGTTCTCAGTTCATATAGACATCTCTAGGGCTGCAAGTACAGATGGCTATATGACAAGAATTTATAGGACTCCTATTAGAAGTGCAAGGTCCTGAACCTGGGTCGGGGCAACCCCCGGTATCAATACAGGCTGGGGGATGAAGAGATTGAAAGCAGCCCTGTGGAGAAGGACTTCGGGGTGCTGGTGAGCGTAAAGCTGGGCATGAGCCAACAATGTGCACTGGCAGCCCAAAAAGCCAACCGTATCCTGGGCTGCATCAAAAGCAGCGTGGCCAGCAGGGCGAGGGAGGGGATTCTGCCCCTCTGCTCTGCTCTGGTGCGACCCCACCTGCAGTGCTGCGTCCAGCTCTGGAGCCCCCAACACAGGAAGGACATGGACCTGTTGGAGCGGGTCCAGAGCAGGGCCATGAAGATGATCAGGTACTCCATCCTATGAGGATAGGCTGAGAGAGCTGGGGTTGTTCAACCTGGAGAAGAGAAGGCTGCAGGGAGACCTTATTGCGGCCTTCCAGTACTTAAAGGAAAGTACTTATAGGAAGGATGGGGGCAACCTCTTTAGCAAGGCCTGTTGTGACAGGACAAGGGGTAACGGTTTTAAACTAAAGGAGGGTAGATTTAGACTGGATATAAGTAAGACATTTTTTACAATGAGGGCAGTGAGGCACTGGAACAGGTTGCTCAGACAGGTGGTAGATGCCCCATCCCTAGAAACATTCAAGGTCAGGTTGGATGGGGCTCTGAGCAACCTGGTCTAGTTGAAGATGATGATGCTCACTGCAGGGGGGTTGGACTAGATGACCTCTAAAGGTCCCTTCCAACCTAAACCATTCTATGATTCTATGAATCTATGATAAAGGTTTGAGCCAAACCTCTCTTTTAATGAGAGCTTTGGGATGTTCTCTCAGGAGGTGAAAATCTCAGCTCAAACCAGGCATTCAGTCAGGCAGTGAAGGAGCTAGAATTTCTCTTTCTTCTGAATAGTGGATGAACTTCTTAACGTAAGGTCTATACTGTGTAAAAGACAGCAGTACCATTGATGCAACTGCCTCTTCTTTACCTATATTTCTTTAGTTACAGCCTAAATATTTTAAATATATCCATATTTAAATATGGACATTGTAAATCAATTGTTTTGCCATCATGGGCATTCCTTCCTTGTTTTTTTCCTTTGGCAAATACTATTCACTGAATTTGGTCATCAGTGAGACTGACAAAATGGTTATCAAATAAACTAAGCATAAAAAAGTTAAAAATAAAAACCAGTTTGTCGAGCCATGCTTGTCTGGCAGCATGAGACATATTTCTCTAAACAAACTGTAGTATTCACAGTGGGTCTTGCAAACAGTTGAAAAGTCTGGGCATGCATGAAATAAGGTATTTCAGGTGCATCACCAGCATATGTGGCACAAACAATAGTTTTAAGATCTTTTAAGCAGTGATATTCATTAACACTGAGAAAGCAGAGAAATACCAATGGAAAGGGCTAAATGGGACTGAAGAACAAGAGTTTGGGACTCAGAATTTGAGATATCTTTTGTATGTACTGAAGAGGCTTGCAAGGAAGAGAACAATTTCTTTAGTTCAATGGTTTTGTGGTTATGACATGTGTCTCAAAATGAGAGAGCACATTGCTGACCCTCAACAGCCTGCAAAAACTTCACTCCACTGCTCCAGCTTTACAGCAACAATGTAGCCTGAGGTAGGGCAACTCTCTGCAAGGCTAAGTCAGTGCAAAAGGAATACAAAACTCATGGCATCAGAGGTAGAATAACCAGGAGAAAGTCTGATTTTGCCACTCTATGGGAAGACTGTCTTGATTTCTGTTTCTAGCTCCCAGAGCTCATTTATTCATCAGCTCTTAAGTGGAACACACACACATGGTTCTCCCAAAGATCAGAAACCATGTTCTTTCCTTATTCATCTTACCAGGCAAAAGAGTAAATTGCTCACAGGATTCTTGCATTTCTGGCTGTGTATTGGTGCTTCCCTGTCTTCAGTCTGATGAGGAAACACACTCTCAGCCACTGTCAAGCCAAGCTGAAGGGACCTTGATCCTTGATCTCCTGATTCCTTTGCAAGTGTTTTACCACTAAGCTACTTTGGAAAAGTCCTGTCAACCCCCTCTTTAATTTTTAACTGTTTTCCATTTGAGCAGGGTATGATCTGATGCTGTGTAAGAGGGGATGTAGGTATTCTGTAAGTATTTCTGAATTGCAATTGAACTTGGACACAATGGATTTCAGGCAACTTTGACAGTGGTTAGTTTGTTTTGCACTTAGAAAAGCCAGTCATACCCAGCTGTGACACCTGAGCATGGCCTAAGTTTGCTCATGGTAGCATAAAAAGTCTGTAGATGAGTGAGATGAGCAATGAATTGAATGCACACTGAAGAGTTCAACGGCAGTGTTAAATTTTCAGTTGAAATTTGGGTAACTCATTGAACAGCTGGAGACAGTATGTCAAGTAAAAATATGAAGGACTAATTGGATTCTCTCCCTGTAGAGAATTGTATTACAAGTGTTCATATTATTCATAATCCTGACAGCAGCTGGTGTTCAAATTACTGCAAAAACATCTTTGTCAGTTCAGAGATAGGGAGATTAGTGTTATGTGAATAGTACATTATGAGTCCAATTCTCTGCTGTCAGCAAGAGTTTTTTCCCTCGGCAACAGCATCCTTAATTGCCTTTCTATCCGATTTTCTAACCACACTAATTAAACTTCAGAACGTGATTTCATGTCCTTGTCTGTGCCACTACCTTAGCCAAAAGGGGAAATATATGTAAATGACAGAAGAAAGCACATTTCACTGGAAGAGGACCTCAAACCTTCTTCTGCACCAGAGGCCCCATAAGGGATAGCCTGGAGCAGGAGCTGGCGCTGGCCGTGGAGAGGAGAGGGACATGGGTGAGCAACTCAGTCATTCCTGTTTACCAGTTCAAAGGGAATAACTTTGTGTTGAGACAACATTTACTGCCTGAACCAAAAGTTAAACAAACCCTAAAATGACAATTAAAAAACCCACCAAAATCTGTAACTCACGTGCTAAAGGACAAAACCACAGCACACTTTCTGTGCTTTGCTATGCCTATGGCTTCTCTGCCAGAGGGACTGGGAAATGACAATATCATCCTAATTTGACTTGCATGTTAGGCTACAAAGCTTAGTGAATGAGAAAAATGCAAATACAGAGAGGGAAAAAGGTAATAAACTCCTTTTCACCTATCTATAGTGACAGATGCACAGACGTTTACTCTGAAGACTGATAGCCCTATTCCTATTTATACCGCAGGTCTTTGACCATCCCTCTGGCACACTAATAGCATTACACTGGGTAGAAATTATATTATATGACTTTATACCTGCTTACAACAGGCCCTTTTAATTCAGCCTACAGAAAACAGCTGCATCCTGGGTGCTCTTGTGAGGGACCCTGTGGCCCCACCTGCCATGCTCATTTTGCCTCAGTGAGCCATGAGCTGGCTTTGGTGTCTAGCTGTGGCCTCCTCTCAAGCTGCTGACCCTGCTGCTGAGGGAAGAGGTCACACTTATAAGACAAAAAGTGTTGTGTCTTGGTAGAGAAGGTCCCAGCCAGCTGTCGGGAGTTTTTCATCAGGCCTTTTCACATGAAACCTGTGGGTGGGTGCCAGATCCGGCCACCCCATGAGACAGCTCTCGGCAGTGACAATGGCTGACATGGTGCTCCCCAGGTGAGGCAGCACCACTGCTGCTGAGCCCTCCAGGGCTTGCACAGAGCACAGGCACCTTCAGAAAGGCAAAGTATTAGCTGGTTTTGTTGAGTATCAAAGCAATGCAGCTGGAAATCAGAGGAGTCTGTTTTTCATCTATTTTGTCTCCTCCTGACCCACCTGTCTGCTTGCCCTCAGATGGCACCTGAGGAGAGAAAGGGGAATGGAAAGGGAGGGAGGTGGATCTCAGCTCTTTGTACTAACCAGTAATAGGAAAATGGAAAGATTCAGCTGCACCATTTGATCTCCTCAGCAGTGAGGTCGGTGCCAGACTCATCTCTGGTATTATTGCTCTTTTCTCTACAGCAGTAGAGGCTGTGGAGCTGATTATTGAACACAAAACTAAAATAAGTTGATATAATTTGAAAAAAAGACTGTATGAGATCTTTGTCAGCAGTGTGCCCTTGCAGTGGAGAAGGCTAAGCTGTATACTGGGCTGCAGTACAAGACAGGAGCCCACAGGGTGAGGGAAGTGAAGTGTCCCTCCTGTGCCACATTTGGGGCACCATTTCTGGCATACCACATCTGGTTTGGGGACACTGGTCCCAGAGGTGATAACAAACTGGGGAGCAGCAAAATCCCATTCAGTGGAGTAAGGGACAGTCAAAGTCTGAATTTATAGAGCCCTTGTAACTTGTTGTAGTAACACAGAAGAGCATGGACACCTCCGTTGACATGGTTTAAAATGAGCATGTCATAGATCTTTTACTAACTGCAATACTTAAAGCCATAATTCTGCATGTAAGATGGTTCTTAAGGCTGCTCTGGATTTACCTGGAGGAGAAGACCAATAAAAAATTCTGAATATAAAGTTGTGAAATACATCTCAACAACCTCTCAAGTCATCCAGACCCAATGTTCCCTTCTCCTTCCTTCTTCCTCCAGTGAGAGCTGTGCGTCAGGATATGTGTCCCTCAATCTAGCTGCGTGTTTCTGCCACACCATTTACATCAGCTTAAACCAATCATGAAGGTCTACAGAACAGAGAGCTTAAAGGGGAAGAATAGTGCCACTTCTGCTTCTCTGCTAGAGTACCTGTCAGACCATATGGGTATCAGAAAGCCAGAGAGCTCCCATGAAGCTCTAATTTACATCCAACACAAGTAGGTGAGATTAGGCAAAAGAAATCAGCTGACAACCAGTGTGGGAGCAGTTTGACCCCAGGTGTGCTGCCTTCTCACTAAAGTAAATATATTCAGGGTTTGGAGTAGGCTGGGTGGGTGGTGTTGCCCAGTGTTGGAGTAGGATGGGTGAGGTCTTGTCAGGTGTACTAGCAAATAAAGTTTATTAGTTCATTAGTTTATTCATATCATTTAGCTTTAGCATAGCACTGTGTCTGAAATATGTGATGGGGATCAAATATTGGGCTAAGATCTTTGCTGTATGCACTAGTCAGAATGCTTTGTGGGGTTACATAAGCTTAAAAGTATCCCTGTACCTGTCAATAAGTTCATAGAAAAGTGCTTCCTCAACCAAAGCAAGCTGTAGTGTCTTAGGGTGCAATCTAGTACAATCATTGTTATAATAACTGAAAAATTAGTGGTAGTGTGTAGAAACTGGGTACCCCATTTCATTTTGTATTTGTGTCACTGCAGATGAATTATTCTTCTACACACAGAAATGTTGTTTTCATTTTCTGAAGTGAAATAGAAGGTGATATAAACCATTAATTTAAATAAATTGTATTCATATACTAATATACTCTCTAAGGCACTTACTGTTAATACTTAACATTTCTATTTGGACAGATGTACCTATGTCAGTGTGACTACTTTTTATTTTAGGTACTTGCATAATTTTCATGGGTTTTTTTTTCAGTTATCTAATATTTTTTCAAGGGAGACAATATCTTTAACACTGCAATACCTGCATTTACTGAAGTAACAGGATGTTGAAGGCATAATTGGTGGGTTGCCTCAGAAACATACATCTCTAACTGGCATTACTAGGAAACTTTGACTGTTAAGATTCAATATTATCTTCTGGGGGAAAAAAAAGCTTATGAAGTTGTGAAGGGATCAAAGTAATAGCACCTTCATGGACAGACTTTTCATCTGTATTCCTGGCTGCAAGAAATTAATTACTTCAGAACCTCAGCTGTGACATTTTATTAGAACTAAAGGACTTGTGACATTTTCCACCAGGTAGGAAAGTCGGGTTTGGTTTTTGTTCATTCTCCTCTAGTCCAAAGAATCTATTCTCTCTGGATATATTTATTTTATATTATGATACCAAATGGATGATCAGTCTGTATTATAACCCCACCATCTTTGTACCCTCTTCTTCATCAATGAAATCTAACAGTTATCATTATCAGTGAGAACACAAGGTAGCTAGCTAATACCTTTGGAAAATTTCAGGCTCATTTTAGCAAATACATACAAAATGGGCTATCTCTATGAAATAGCTTTTTTCTAGTGCTTTTAAAATTAGAAATCACTGAAAAATATTGGGACTGCATTGCACTGATATAACTAAATTGCTTCAAAGCCTGCTAGATATTGCTATAATTAGTGGTGGCAATGGGGTTGTGCTTATTACTTTTCAGTATTTTTTTTTAAAATATCTACAATACAGGAAGTAAATTCTTTGATGTCTTCACACATCTATTGTATTTCAGAAACAGAAGCAGAGGGAGATTTTGCTCACAGATCTGCCATTGGACCTAACTTCTGATCCAATGCAAATCTTGCAAATGAAAGACAGTTTTGTCTCCAGGGTCTCTTTGATAACCTAAGTATTCATGTCAGAATTATTTAAATTCTTTAAATGTTATTAAGTGTGCATGTGACTGCAGGCATATCTAGGACAAAAACTAAATTGCTAATGTTAGCATTCAGTATACATAGCACACCGTCAGAAATAACTTAAAATTATAACTCAAAAAAAAAAAGGTGGAGAAGACCTGGAGGGAAATATCTGAATACAATAAAAAATGTTCAGTAAAATTCACTGAGCAAATTTGTCTTCTCTTTGAAAGATTGGATAAACAGTAAAAGAATTAGTAAAAAACCCCCAGAGTGTCAGAATTACATATAAAATAGAAGGAGAAAGTATTACTAGAATGGATATTCTATGACAAATGTGTTTAGAAGATAAATGCAAGATAGGTTTTTTTAATTATGTATTTACAGATTATAAGAACACATCAGTAGAAGACAATGCAGTAAGATCTTGAGTTTGCTGCTGGCCAAGAACGAGATTCCAGTTTTATAAATCTTGAGAATATCACAATGTTACATAGAAGTTTATTCTCTACTTTCAGTTTGCATGTATAAAGAGAAAAGAATTTGCCTTTGATTGTTTTCATAGGAGGAAGTTAATAGAAATGTAAGCAGAAGTAAAAAGTTGGAAACAAAACAGAAATTTAACTCACTAACCTATGCAGTCCTTGGTCTCAGTTTTGGGAATGGGCATACAAGTATTTAATCAACCAAGATTTCATCACTTCAGTATTTCAAAACCCTCTCTACGTCCATTTCATATTTAGAAGCACTTTTACAAAGCTGTAAGAAATTTTATACTCAGATGCTCATTTTGCCTCTTTCGTGAAAGGTTTACTACTGAACACATTTAAGCCAGTACATTTATTCTTATGTTAGAAGTCTAGCTGACAATATTCAGCAACCTCTGTGTGGATGTACCATGCATTACATAATGCAACATCTAATGAAAATGAGATCCTGTATATTCTATGTAATAAGTATTTTGCCTAAATATTCTGTCAGAGATTTTGAATTTCTGCTCTTCCAGGAGGCATTATCTTTTCTCTCTATGATGAATTTGCTATGTTATAGCTTTTTTTAATAACATTTTTTAAAATGTTAACATCCATATGAACCATGGAGCTTGCTGCCACAAGAAATTAATATGATATATTAATATATTAACCAGTATATTCTTGCTTCAAATAACTGAATATATAAAGAAGGAATAATTTACCTAGGGTAATCATAACTGGAGACAAACGTCACATCTATGAAACTCCACATTTCTGAGTTTAAACCAGTCTGAGAGATTAGAATGAGATTCATGCAGGTTATATTGCTTTCTTAGTTTGAGATTGTTGCACTCTTTTGGCATGTTAGTTGTTTTCTGCTGGTACAGGCAGGAAAACAAACTAGATGTTTGGCTCAGTTCCTGAAAGGCAAGTTCAAAATGCAAAAACATTTTTCTTCATTTAAGATAATGTGAAGTTATCTTGAAGTTTAGTGTAGACTTATCTGAGGCAGACAATTTTGTTTAAATCAGTCCTTCTAAGATCTATGTATTTATGGTGAGACCAGTGTCCATGATAGCTAACTTAAGAGTTAGGTCAGGAATTTCCCTATTGTTCCATGGTTACTGCTTTAATTGCAGTATAGACATACTCAGGTTCCTGGACCCAGACTCATAACCAGGGTGATAAAGAATAAGTAAATAGTTTTAAGGGAGGTTTCCTTCAAACTATCTCTAATAAAACACTTTAAGCAACAAATTGTCCAATAAAGCAGATACTTGAAGGTGAGAACAAACTTGGATAGCTTATGCTTTTAATATATGTCATTAAAGGAAAGATATATAAAAATACTGTGATTATTGTAATTAACTTTTTCTTACCCTTTCTACTGTTTTTAATTTTCTCCTTCTGGTTGGAGTCTTGAATTGTGCCATCTTTCTGTTCCTCTTGAAGATGAAAGACTCTTTTGTTCTTTTTTAGAAATTAAATGTTTCCAAACAGTGTAGAAAATACTTTAAACAACTCCTTTTTTGTTTCAGCTTACAGAAATCCCTTTATCTTTATTGGCATTGCTCTGAGCCAGATCAGGTAATTCTCTAGAAAAGGAAACAAGGAAGGAAGTTTTTACTGTGCAGTATTTGCCTTCAAACTTCCCTCTTCTCAATGAAAATTAAAAAATACTTATTTGAGGATCAATCAGCATGCCTTTTGCTCTGATTCATTCTCAGTCTCTTCAGAATTCTTGAAAACACGTGTAGATGTGGCACTTCAGGGCATGGTTTAGGAGACATGGTAGTTTTGGTTTGATGGTAGGACTAGATGATCCTAGAGGTCTTTTCCAACCTTAATGATTCTATGAATAACAAAGTATAAATTGATGAAGAAGCATGTGCAGTCTTGAACTGCAATTAGATGCACTTACTGGAACATAATGAATACCCTGCTGTCATGTTAAAAGGCTAGGTACTTATTTTTGGTTTAAATCTCTTTGATTAATTAAAAGGATTTCAGCTGCAGGTAGATGTTATAATTCAAATGAGGTGACATGTAGTCTATTTTTTAATTTTAATAGCATTGCAGTTTGCTCTTTGCAGAGTGTGAATGCAGCAGGTTCTGGGTTGCTTTTCAGTATCTGGTGTGCTTTTGCTCCCTCACCTGTTCTATCAAAACAATCCAGGTTGGCTAATGCATTTGCAGTAGTAGTAGGCTTCCTAACCCTACACTAATTAACACTACACAGTGTTCTACACAGGCAGCAAAAACAGCAGATTGAATTGAGTGGTAACCTCTGGCAGATTGCTGCAGTCAGTACTGGACAGGAGCAACAACCTGTTCACCCAGCAGAACAGCATATCTGACATGAATCTGAGATTCTTGGGCGACCTGTTTTGGAAAATCAAATTAAATCATAGAATCATAGAA
>VZTV01036616.1:0-24937 GCA_013400875.1 Anhinga rufa
TTTCTTTTGGAAAAAATGTTTTCCAGAATGATTCTATTAATTTAACTTGTTAGCAGTAAAGAGTATTTGACATAACTTTTTAAGAAATCTGCAAACCGCAAGCATTTCTCTGTGAAGGAAGTGAAATGTATGTTGTGTAGTGGCTTTTCTAAGCGTTTTTGCATATTAAAATGCATTAGGCGGTGTAGATGTTGGCGTTGGCTGTTTGCGAGCACGTACACTAGAGCGCACTGTGTTTCACACTGAACCAGCACAACAGTGGTGAACATCTGAAGACCCACTGAACGTGTGCAATAGCTTGAGGAAACGACAGGCCAGGCACGCAGTGTTTCGTAGATTCATCCAAGGTTTTGATTTGGTCCTAGACATCATCACATTCACCACCAACTTTCCTCCCTTTGCTGATTTCACACTAGGTACATCTAAAGAAAGCATCTGAATTGTCACGTGCTATGAACAGATCTTCCTAATACAAATCAAAGCCACTGAGAAGAGTTGTTGAAATCACGATAGGATTTTTTTTATCTTGCATTGGATAGAAAGGTAGGAATTGCATGTCAGGCCTGAGGGGAATTCTGGTATAATTTGGAAAACCCTTCATTTTGGGGAATGGTGGTAGGTAACAACTGAAGCATAAACTCTGTGCTTTGTTGAGTAAATTTGTGGTATTTTCTTAAAATCTGTACACGGCTCAATATTCCTTAGCTTTACTAACACTGGGAATCTGACTGTGAAAAATATTCAGTGGTGGAAAAAGGTATTATCAGTGCCAAATTTTTACTTTATCTTCCCTTCTTCTGGTACTGTTTGTCTGCGTTCATACCTCAATAAATAAGGTGCCTTTCCTTAGGTTAACGATTATCTTTGTCGGTAGTTGTTCAAAATGCAGCATGAAAGTTTAACTTTGCAGTTTCTTATACATTAGTGACTAATAAAATAGATCTCATGAGATACACAGCATTTCATTCTGTAAATTGGTATATAACATTAAAAAGAAGTTCCTGAAATAATTTATACAACAGCTTGTTAGATAAAATGACCTTTTATCTGTACTAGTAGTTCCCTACTCATGCTTTTTCATTTGTCTTTGTGCTTGTCAGCACTGTTTATCTTCTGTCTTTTTTGCACGGTGTTTAATAATACAGTGATGTGATCATGTTATTTTTATTTATTTTTGTTTACGAATGCAATTTGTCGGCTTTCGTAGTACCAGCCCTTCCTCCCCCCAATTAGTGTCTTTCAGTGTAATGCTTTTCCTTCTAGGTTCGAATGATGAAAGACAGCGATCCATCCTGGAAGCCTACTTTTATTGTAAAACCTGATGGAGGGTGCCAGGGGGATGGAATCTACCTCATTAAAGACCCAAGTGACATCAGACTGACGGGAAGCGTCCAGAGCCGGCTGGCTGTGGTCCAGGAATATATTTGCAAACCCCTGCTTGTCGACAAACTGAAATTTGATATTCGTCTTTATGTCTTACTGAAATCTTTAGAACCCTTAGAGATTTATATAGCCAAAGATGGACTTTCTAGATTTTGTACAGAGCCCTATCAAGAACCCACTCTAAAAAATTTGCACCAGGTTTTTATGCACTTAACCAACTATTCACTAAATATCCATAGCGGGAATTTCATCCATTCTGACAGTGTCAACACTGGCAGCAAGAGGACTTTTTCAAGCATTCTGTGCAGACTGTCTTCCAGAGGAGCTGATGTCAAAAAGCTGTGGTCAGATATAATTTCACTGGTGATTAAAACAATTATTGCACTGACACCAGAACTGAAAGTTTACTATCAGTCTGACATACCAGCAGGAAAGCCTGGGCCAACTTGCTTCCAGGTAGGTTGGAACTTCTGCCAGGAATGCAGTTATTTCTATGCCTGGATTAATTTTTTGGCTGTTTAATTCCTTTTCTAAAAGCTTTCTCTAGTTCTGTTGCTGGTCACTGGTTGGATGTAGAGCATCCACTGAAGAGCGTTGCGTGAGCTCAGGGCTTAGGTTCTCCTCATCCGGGTTTTACCTTACAAATCTCAGTCTCCTGACCTATGTTACTACTAGCCATAAACATACATGGAGAACTTCAAACGGCTATTGATCGTTAGTAGCAGTATTCACTCCAGTTTCCATCTTCTAGATGTTTTAACTATGAAGCTTTGCAGCTTCTTAACGCCGTTATTATGATGGCAATTTTAAGACCCCCTTGTCATGCACAGGTGTCCATGTTGACGGATGCACCGTTTAGAGATCGGGGTAGCGTGAAAGTAGCCATTAGTATCAAAGACAAATGGTTTCAATAATTATTCAGTAATATAGTCTATTTCTCCGTTATTTCTCCTGTGTCCTTCAAATGTTTTTTTCTCCTGAGCGTTGACATTTGGATGACCGTTGCGTTCTCTAGAAGAGCACTGTGAGTAGAATGGAAGTAACGCATCGCTTGTTATGCACAGATTTTAGGGTTTGACATTCTCCTGATGAAAAACTTGAAGCCCATGTTACTAGAAGTAAATGCAAACCCCAGCATGAGAATAGAACATGAGCAAGAGGTAAGACTGAACATGATAGTGATATTGGAATGAAATTGTTTAGGTTTGGTTTTCTGGTCTTTTTTTCTTGTTTGAAAGATGAAAGCTGTCTGCCAATATGAAAACTCCAAGGTTCTCTCTAATTTTCTGCTTTGAAATCATTGCTAATCGTATACACTAGAAATATCACTTATTGGAATTGTGAAAGCTCTCCATCATCTTTGTCATAAATACATTTACTTATGATCCCCTGCAGTTGACTTAATTGTGTTTAGGGGATTGCTAATAATTTTTTTCTTGTTTATATACATAATATAAATGATAACACTGGCAACAATCTTTTTTTTTTTTAGTATTCCTATTTACTAGAGAAGCTTGCTGAATATTGTTGTAATATCATACTGAAAATGTTAAGGTATTTGTGTATTCTTTAAAAAAGTATTTTGTAATCTATCATTGTGTATTTAAAACATATGACATGCATGAAGTTTGAGCAAATGTGGAATAAATAATCCTTAGTGCTGAGTAATTGTGTCCCTTCGTAATTTAAAGCTTTCTCCTGGAGTATTTGAAAATGTCCCAAGCCCTGTTGATGAAGAAGTAAAAGTAGCTGTTATCAGAGATACTCTTCGTCTAGTGGACCCTCAGAAAAAAAAGAGAAAAGATGTCCAGTAAGTGTGTTGTATTTCTTTGTTTTTGCATTAGTGCCTTGCAATAATTATAAAAGTGAAATTTTGTTCTCAATTATGTTCCTTTACCCAGGACAATCAATTCCCGACTGTATGTGTGACTCCTTCTACAATGTTAACTCTCTCAAAAAAGCTTGTAGAATATTAATTTGTGGCATGGTACAAAAAGATGGATTTGTGGATCTGCCAGGGGAAGGTCAGGGAAAAAAATCAATTCATTATACTTTCTGTTTTAGTAGCAGAAGGTCCATCAGATGGCATTCTCGCAGCTCGGCACTGACCACTTCACGTGCTCCTTTCTTATAGGAACGGCAGAAGTGTGGAAGGAGCCATGCAAGTGCTCTAGCTCAAGCAACTGAAAAGGTCCACAAACTGATAGTAAATCAGGCTTTATCAGTTCCCCTGAAATATCTTACCTTTGATTCAGAACTGATGCAAACAATTTATAACTCAGGTTTATTTATTTGTACTTTTACTTGAGGCCTCTTTTTTATATTCCAAACAGTCATTAGATGTAAATGTGTGTATTAATTTGCTTGGAAGTCACAAATTACTCTGAATGAATTGCCCATTGGAGCTGAAAAGTATGACTGTTGTATTTAGAAATCGCTTCCTTGATCTGTGACAATAAACATCATTAAATCTGTGATCTAGAAATGCGAGGAACTGCCTGAAGCACCTTGCACAGAAATGCTTGTGGTGGGATCAGGCTGAGAGAAATATCTTCGTTTTTGATGAAACACCTTGTTTTAAGCAGTTCCTTGGACACATGAAAGGGAGATTTATTTTTTTTCTTTCTTGTCCCTAGAAATTCTTGCTTATAGGCCCACCTCCATACTAGAACACTGATTTTGTTCTTCTCTTGGCACTTAGTGGCAAGCTTAAATATGTTATTCAAGTTCTATGATGATTTCAAGGGCAAACTTGCTGTCCTTTTGTAGACAGAGTCCCATGAACAAGACATGACCGATAATACTTAGAAGTTCTGTATTATTGTAACATTATTATAAGATCAAACTATTCTTTCCGAGGCAGTGCCACACATAGAGGTTGCTGTGGTCAGTGTATAGAATGTCTTGCAAAGCAATCTATACTGTGTGTTGTCTGTACTTAACCTCCACCCTTAAGATTGCCTTAGTGCATGGACCTGAAAAAAGATAATTTTTTAACCTGTAATTATGTAGTTGTGTCCTTTTTCTTTATGCTGAAGATATTTCAGATATTCATTAACTACATTTTAGATATGGAAAAAGGTAAATGATGATTACAAATAAATTCCTGGAGAATGCCAGTGGATGTGGAACACTCATTCAGCTGAGGATTCTTCTCTGATACATTTTGAGTGCTAGATAATTTATAACAGGATTAGTCGGTGATGTTGGCTCTTCACAGCAAGAATTCATCAGTGACATAGCTTTTTTTTCAGGATAATCTGGTTAACAGAGCATCTTGTTGATGAATATTTACGTGTCTTCATAAGTCAATCCAATTTCTTGCTGCCAATTCTGATAACTTTTTGTGTGGGTATAGAGGAACTCATGTGACACCTGTCCCCCTGCTCAGTTGAGATTTACCCCCTCTGCTTCCAAGTACCTTTTATTGCACTGCGGATGGTTGTCGTGGTTTAGCCTGGATCAACAACTAAGCACCACACAGCCGCTCGCTCACTCCCCCCTGGTGGGATGGGGGAGAGAATCAGAAGGGTAAAAGTGAGGAAACTCATGGGTTGAGATAAAGACAGTTTAATAGGGAAAGAAAGAGCCGTGCACGCAAGCAAAGCAAACCAAGGCATTCATTCCCTGCTCCCCACGGGCAGGCGGGTGCTCAGCCATCTCCAGGAAAGCAGGGCTCCATCACGCGTAACGGTTCCTTGGGAAGACAAACGCCATCACTCCCAATGTCTCCCACTTCCTTCTTCTTCTGCCAGCTTTATATACTGAGCATGACACCGTATGGTGTGGAATATCCCTTTGGTCAGTTTGGGTCAGCTGTCCCGGCTGTGTCCCCTCCCAGCTTCCCGTGCCCCCGGCACAGCACGGGGAGCTGAAAAAGTCCTTGAC
Source organism: Anhinga rufa (assembly GCA_013400875.1). Lineage (NCBI taxonomy): Eukaryota > Metazoa > Chordata > Aves > Suliformes > Anhingidae > Anhinga > Anhinga rufa. The sequence goes on from VZTV01036616.1 coordinate 5,272, forward strand.
TAGCGTAAGCGCTACTGAGCAACAACCAAAACATCTCCGCATTATCACCACTGCTTCAGTACAAATCCAAAACACAGCCCCATCCTAGCTACTGCGAAGAAAATTAACTCTATCCCAGCTGAAACCAGGACAATGGTGCATGGAACTTCTCGAGAGAGACACGATCTTACTGTGAGCTTCAAGTAAAGCACCTCATTCTGATCACCTATGGAAATCTGTGCCAAAGTAAAAGCATTTGAGAGAGGAACTGAGTATCATTGCTTTTGCCTCGTCTTCGCTAGCAAAGGCTTTGTAGTGCTTTCGCTTTGTGTCCTGCCTCTCACTCGTTTTGGTGCATTTCAGCCGGTCCTAATGTGTGCTCCCACATTCCCTCTTCAAACACTCCTACCAGTAACTGCAGAGAAACTGCATCATTACTCTGTTTGCAGGACAAAGATAATTGACTGGAGATAGAAAGCTGGACGGTAGTTTACCTACCCATTGCAATACTTTTGCTAGTCTAATTGCGCCTGGCAGCAGGGAAAGCAAAATTTGGCCTATTAATAGAAAAAAAATCTGAAAGAATTCCTGTTCCAACAGCTAACCAGCAGCAAGCACTGTAGACTCTAGTTTTGGTGCTAATTAAGCAATGGACATTAATCTAAATAAAGTTATATATATATATATATGTATATATAAAAAACACCAAGTTTGAACACGGGGGAAGTACTGAGAAGTCTGAGCTGCATCTCGGGTAAATATTCTGCTGTGGAGATGAATTTGATTTCCCTCTAATTATCTCCCAGATTAAAATAAATGAAGCATCTAAATGAAAGTGAGTTTTAGAAGTCATCCTGAAGTACTTCATTATCAGGAAAGATTAATAGCTTAGAAATTTTTTTAGTTTAATTTTTTCCTCTTTATGGAGTTTTGGTTATTTTTCTCCTCCTTCCTTTCATGTGACATATAGTATTGAAATAAAAGTTAAGTTGAATAAGATCAGTTTATCATGCCGTACATATCTCTCAATTTTTCTAACACAATTCCAGTCTACATGCACCAATCACTAGTAATTATCTTGGGACTGCCAATAATTAGTCATTGAAAATCTGCAGTGATACAAGTTCAAATGAACGTACTTAAATATATTTAGTGGCTGTTGTTCCACGGTATGACTGATCTTTTCTTAGTTTTAAGATGTTGCCGATGCCATTTAAGTACTGAGGTATGTGGTTAATATTTTGTGCATGTAACGTGTTTAAACAAAAACTTTAAATTCATGCAAAGATTTTCTTTTTTTTTTTAGTAGAGGAAATCTCTTCTGTTGTAGAGATGAGGGAAGGCTTTGCATTATTCTGTGATGTAAAGAACATAAAGAATTAAAATAGAATACAAAATGACACAGGCACACGTGAGTTTTTTCGGGGGGGTGAGCAGGGTGGGTACAGCACAGCGCCTGCTTCTCCCTGACGTTATGCAAGCCCTGCCGGGCAAATCCCATATACCTTGTATGCAGAAGACCTGTTCTGCATGTCCAGATTCTGAAGGCAGTAGGTATCCCTATAAAGGTTGATGTCCTGCTCTGCTGCATTAATTTCCTTGCTGCTTCCTAATCCCCTATGTGAGCGTAATTGTAGCCAGAGTCCGATGACGGCAGAGTGTCCAAGTAACTGTTAATAGAGAGATTTAGAGCCATGTACTGCTCTGCAGGGTGAAGATGTATGTCAACGACTCGGAGCCTCCAAGAGGAGAATCTGAAAGCGGCTCTGCAGGTTACTGTGTTAGACTGTTTTCAAGGCTTTCTGTAACGCAGAGGGTGAGTGGTGTCTGGCTCTGCCTGACCAAGCAGAGCCTGGGCAGCCCTTTCTGAACTTAAAGGCAGCAGCTAATCAACTATGTTTTGTGTTTTGTTTTACTTCTTTGCTGCTCTTTTTAAAAACAAACAAACAAACAAACAACAACAAAACCCCAAACAAACAAACAAACAACAAAAAAACACCAAACAGCTTAAAATGCATGGTTATAAAAAGAGGGTTTCTGATTTTGTCCCCCCAGTGGAATTTTGCAGGAGCCAAAATGTAGAGTTTTTTGCCCTAGCTTTGCTTCTTAGACTAGTCCTAATTCCCTTGGGCATCCTTAATTTGGAACTCAAGTTTCAATCATAATTAAGAAATTAAAACGTTTAATAAAATAATACGGAAGATGCTACCTCTGTTTTTGTTTGTGTAGCAGCACTGTTCTCATGGATTTTAAGGCTTGAGTAGATCACTGGAATCATCCAGGCTGATGACATGCTGGAACAAATACAATCATTTGTGGCTGAGCTGTTTTCTTGGAAAGACAAATTTTAAACTTCTCTGTAAATCTGTTAATTATCAAACAAAGCTTACTTTCTTCCAGCATTACTACAGGGTGATTTCAGGGGATGGTAATGGCCAGTAATCTTGATTTCTGTTCTGAACATCTGTCACTGCTAATTTCAGAATTATCGTGGTGGTTTTTCCAGCTTACATTTTTTTCAGTAATGGTAGCTCTTTTGACTTGAATTTATGTTCTAGTGAAGACCTTCAGTACCAGATTAGCCAGCTGGTCACTGTATCATCAGGAGTGAGCTTTCCTCCTCGAGTGAGAAATCCAATGTAAAAAAAGAAAAAGAGGGGGAGGGAATGTACTTTTCTTTTTACTGAACATATTGAAAGCACTGTGTAGAGCAGGGGTGGCACATGACCCTTCATGGGGTCACAGTATGTATTTTTATCCAAGTTTGTAACAGGCAAGATGGTCAGAAAGCTTGGCCGCGCCGACTCGAAGAATGAAATCCTTGTCGCGTGCCTAGTGTAGGGTCAGGGGCTGAACTGTGCTCCATAATGTTTCTGCAAAGAAACTTATATAAAGCTTGTGTAGTATTACATTTGCTCTGGATGCACTTCTTGCAGCAGAGGTGCTGTCACAGCCTGCTGAAGGTGCGAGAAGACTTGAGCTGAAGGAAATTTGCACAATTAAGTGAATGGTCTAATGACACCAAACAACATTTAAAGTAAATCAATGTTACTTATGTAAACAGCAGTTTAATTAAGATAATCACTGATGCAAATCATTGTTTATGTTGTGCCTCCAACAGAAAATCCATTTTAAAAGGCTTTGCAAACTCCTATTTTTCTGTGCCTAATTTTGAATCTTTATAGTAGTGAAAGGCTTTTGTTTCAGTGTTTGTTTAAGTATTAGCAATTTATTCTTCTTAAAATTGCATTAGATTTGAGGAGCAAAAAGGAGACTCGGTCTCGTACGCAAATGCTGTATATTCTCCACTGGATGTTGGATGTAACTATTTGACTGGTGGTTAATTGCAAGCTGTGAGCATCATCTGGAGCGGGTCTGCTCTAAACGTCTTAGGAAGATCATTTATATCATCTCATTGATGCTAATGACCTGCTTTCCTGTCCTGTCAAAAATATTTGTGCCCTAGTTAATTAATGCTAATTAATCCAATGATAATAAGAGACTTCTTTGTATCTTTGTTGCTGTTGTTTATGCTGTGTCCCAGTATGATCTCTTGCATTCACATGCCTAGTTTCTTACATATTTCAAGACAGAAAATAAGCATTTTATTCTTTTGACAAAGCAAGCATAGTATTATGACATGCTTGTCATTAGAAATATGAGTTGCTCATGGAATAAAATCTGCTTTTTACTTGCTAGAGACGATGAAGGTGCAGCCCCCTAAGTAATATAATGACTTTTATTCAGCACTGAAATAGCCATTGACAGAAGAAAGAATTGAAACACTTTGGAAATGAAACGTAATTTAATCTACGGCTGTTACAAAAACAATCAATTCATTGTGCCCACAAAACTGAGTGCTTTTGTTTTATTACCTATTATGGTATTGCTGTTTCATTGCTAGTTTTCTTGGGTGTTATTCTCTGTACATACCACTTCACTGTTTTTCTATTTGAATCCAGCCTTCAAATTTATTTGTGATGTTCTGATTATTTTTTTCTTCATTTTAAAATATGTCAGGTACGATTCTCTTCTCTAGATTCTGTGGCTCTAGCAAATGTCAAATACGATTAACTAATTTTCTGAGCAGGAGGAACCCCAATGTGGTCTCTCAAAATTTTGCAAGATCAGCATGCAAACACTGGCTAATGTCACTCTGTTCAGAGAGCACCCTGTAAATATTAATGCATGTCAGTTAGACTTTTTATCTCGAAGTGGTATGTAGTTAGGAAGAAATTCTAGTCAAGGTTTTGAAGAACTTACCACATAAAAGATCCTACTCTTCTCTTGCAGAAAATAAGATGGTTCATTTTTTCTGCTCTGTGGACTACCCATCTTTCTCACTTTAAATGATTTCTTTCTCTCATACAGGACAAAATTAATAATTTCTAGGAAGAGACTATGTGACCTGTATTAAATGAAAACATGAACTAATTTCTGGACATTCTACTTATGTACTTTCTGCCTGAAATGTAGCTTACGTTAAAGCGGCAGGTTCTTTGGGGGAAGATGTCTCCTGCTGTGCTAGTGACCCACGGGTCTAACCTTCTCTACTAAACTGCAAGAGGAATCTGGGTCTGTACTGAAACAGGCCATTCAGCAACGTTTCTCTTTTTTATGTTTCAAAGACATTTTCCAAATCCTATTCTTAATTTCTTGATTTTGAGGAGCAATTTTGTACTTCCTTAAAGAAGGAAAAAAACCAGTCAGGAAATCACCCGTGCAGCTGTATTCCATTTATTTTCCAGATATTTTTTATTCGGTTTCATAACCTCCCCTGATGTTTGTGTCATGTTTAATGGAAATATGAAAATACAGCGAGCAAAGATGTCTCGAGAGTATGATTATCCTAGATTTTGATGATGATAAAGCCATTTTTGCCACTGATTACTGTGTTTATCTCACTATACATATTCGAAGGTTATGATTGTGTGCCGGGTGTTTTAAGAGGGTCAGAAACTCAGGGCACGAACATATGGAGGGACTGAATGGGAGAATACTGGTGTTGCAGCTATCACTGATCAGAAAATAATTACTGTTCTTCAGTCTTGTTGTAACGTATCTTAGTTTTCGCTTCTGTGAGTAACTATTATGTTCCACAGGGATTCATTACTCAGGGTTGTCGGTGTCTTTTGCATTACGTGGGGTGAGCTTAGCGCTTATAAAAATAAGCATGTGATAAACCTAGCTATGGTAGTGTCAGTATTTTAGTTTCCATTTGCTAATTGACTTTACGGGCTGACTGCTAGAGCTTAAGGTTGATTCCTGTATGCCTTTCTTATCACTTGGAAGTCTGGTCAGGTTTTCAGCCATTCAAATGCTTCTCAAGCACCACCTCTTCATTCCAAGCCTTATTTCTGCCCGTGAGTGTATAAACTCGTGTGTGTGGCTTTCTTGAGATTGATCTGGTTCATTTTGGAGGCTGACACAATTTTTTTTCTCCATCAGACAAAATGGCCCAGCATTCATATTCAGGATCGTTCTGCCAAAGCCCTTTGCAAGTACATTGAATTAGACCCTTTCTCTTTCCTAGAGGGCTTTTTGGTTTATTCCTTCATCAGGCAATCTGCCAACTTCAGTATCAATTCTTGTCTGTTACATTAGCCCATGCGGCTTTTGATGAGTTAGACATGTGAGGGAGACTTTTAAATGTGATGTTTGTCAGTGTTACTTCAGTTCAGATTAGTGAAATGTTAACTTTGTTTTTCTGTAGTTGGGGAGTATTTATTTCTACTGCTATTTCTCATCCTGCTCAAGAAGAGCTAGCCTCAACTACTCTGTTCAGTCTTGTGGAGCAAATGTTATGGGTGCCTTGGTCTTTGCCCTCTGTTCTTGCTTTTCCAATTATTTATCTGCTTCATTCTTAGGAGCTTTTAACATTTCTCCTGTCAATTAGGATAGGCCCCGTTGGAAATTCCAGGAACTACAGTGTGAGAAGTCCCTCCGAGAGGCGAAGGGAAGGATCTGGTAGTGCTTGACTCACAGTATAGTTCTACGCTGGTTTTAAGAGCCACGTAGAGGACAGCACCACAAGAGTGTTTACTAAAACAACAGAAAATAGAATACTGAGTGCAGTACAGTGGCAAATAATTTGAATGTGCTGTGGCAGCAGTCCTAACATAGAAAATAAAATAAAATCTGCGAGAGAAAGAAGGTCAGATCTTTTAGTTTATAAGTAGCTCTATTTCACACATAATCTGAAATGTTTTATTTGACTAAAAATGTGCAAATACACAAACAATAATAACGTTTCTTCAAAAATAGCTAACACTGTATCCCTAGCATAGATACAGTAGGAATTGAGTAATTCACTTCAATGTTTTTCTCTATCAAATCATCACAGGAAAAGTTGGTTTTGTGAAATAACTCTGGGCTAGGACATAAAAGATGCAATTTCTGTTCCTGATTCAGCCAGTTTACTCAGTGACCTTTAGACAAAACATTCACTTTCTGCTACCATTTTCATTCTGTGAAAAGAGGATGATGCCTTGCTTCTCCCATGCATTGCCAGTCTTTCTGAATTATAGTGTTCAGGATATGGCCTGTTATTGTTCTTAGTAGTATATAAGGTCAGTTTATGTATTTGTTGTTATATAAAAACATTACAGAAAAGCTTCAGTTTTCTTCTGTGGAAGACTCTAGGTTCGATTCTACACTCTTCAGTAAATATCCCTGGTGCTTACTAAGGTTTGCAAAGCATTCTTCACATTTTGCCAACCTGACTGTCATTAGTCATCTCTTTATCTTTTACTTTCTCCCATACTGAGTGCTTAGAGTTGCTGCATTTTCTGTACAATATCATAACTTGGTGCATGATGTGCTATTTGAATATTCAGTATATTAGGATTTAAAAAAGGAGTTTTCTCAATGTCATTCGTTGATGGTGTTATTTTCATCTTCCTTCTCATTTTTCCAGTTCTTTGCTAATAAAATAGAGAACTTACGGAATATCGTTATGTGCTGGTTTGGGCTGGGATAGGGTTAATTTTCTCCCCAGCAGCCAGCGCGGGGCTGTGGTTTGGATTTGTGCTGGAAACAGTGCTGATAACCCAGGGGTGCTTTTGCTCCTGCCGAGCAGGGCTTGCACAGAGCCAAGGCCTTTCCTGCCCCTCTCCCCAGCCCAGCAGCGAGGGGCTGGGGGGCACAAGGGGCTGGGGGGGGACACGGCCGGGACAGTGACCCCAGCCGGCCCCAGGGATGTCCCACACCGTACGGCGTCACGCTCAGCACACACAGCTGGGGGAAGGAGGAGCGAGAGGGGACGTTCGGGGCGATGGCGTCTGTCTCCCCAAGTCACCGTTAGGCGTGATGGAGCCCTGCTTCCCTGGGGATGGCTGAGCACCCGCCTGCCCATGCGGAGGGTGAAGGGACTCCTTGGCTTGCTTTGCTTTGCTTGGGTGCGCGGCGTTTGCTTTACCTGTTAAACTGTCCTTATCTCAACCCACGGGTTGTCTCACTTTTGCCCTTCCAATGCTCTCCCCCACCCCGCCGGGGGAATTGAGCGAGTGTGGGGCTGAGCTGCCGGCTGGGGTTAAACCGTGACACGTTGGAATGCACCCAAACCCAGCACCAAATAACCCCATGCTTGACAACAGAATAATTTATGATTATTCACATTTTAACCTTCACCACTGCAAAAAGTGCTGTTATTCATAGTTCAGTTTTGCAAATTGGTCCGTGTTTGCTCGTATATTGTATCCTAAGCACTAACGTTTTGAATGTAAAGACTATTTTAACTGCCACATTAAAAGTGAATTCAGTCTTATTTTGAGTCTCTTGAAATGACCGCGTTTTGAGGGACAACTGAAAGTGCTTAGAATGTACTTAAGAAAGCAAGCCGATGACGGGCCCAGTTAATTTAAAGAATTTAATGGACAAGAATTGATACGGGTTGAAGAATTTTAAAAGGTTTCATTTTCAGCACTGTGGAATTAATTGGTCCAAAACCATAGTATGCTTTTGCAGTAATGGGCATGCTGCAGTGCCCCTAGCTCCAGTGTGAACGGGAGTCTGGTTTTATGTTATCAAATTGCAAATGGAGACTAGTTTGGCCAGTTAGACTTGAATCACGATGTTCTGAGATGCAGCTAATTGATTACCTTTTTATTGACCTTTTTTTTTTTTCTTGACCTCAAATTTCTAGTGAGCAATAGAGGAAGGATTGAAAATAAGCCGAGCAATGTGACCCGTCAAGAGTGTTTCCATTGTTTCCATAAAATCTGAATTTTCCAAACAGTCTCATAGATCAAAACATGCTACAGCAATTACATCTCTTAGATATTCACACTGTATTACATTTTAAGTTGACCATTAAGAAGTCTTTTTGCTTTCTTTTCTCTTACGATGATTTTTAAATGAAAAGAAAACCTTTGCGATAAAACACAGACACAAGGGAGGTTTTATCGGAATATGCCACTTTCTCTGGTCTTTGTAGCGCAGCCACAAAAGTTGCTGTAATCGTCAAGGTTTGCCCAGGAAGAAGGGAGGTCAGGAATAAAGTGGGGTGGCTGCTTAGTCTCCTTCCACATGGCATAGAAATTGATGTGGAGGCAGTGGGTCCAAAGACATCTTTGAATTCAGTTATTTGATTAGAGATTATAAGTGAGTCTTAATGGTAATAGAATCTGGCTTAAAGCATGCTGTGTTTTGCATCCCTCATAACCAGCAGTAATGACTGGGGCAAGAGGAGTCCCATTGACTTCACTGAGCTGTAATAAAAAGCTTGATAGCAAGGCTTTGCAGCGCTCAGCAGCTGTTCAAGCCTCGTTCCATAACTGACAGCAGAGATGTTGGAGCTCCTTTGGTCTATGCTCCTGCTTTGACTGAATTAAGCATCTTTTGTGTTGTTTTGGTTTGGGTTTTTATTTTTAAACATAAACTCAGCAATACTTCAAAGCATCCCTGAGGCTTTGTTGCATACAGATGTTCACTGGATCCAGCCATTGCTGATGGCAAGCTTCAGTTGAAACCAGTGGAAATCCAGATTAAGCATGGTCAGGTTACATTGGAGGGGATATAAAACAAATAGCAACTTTGACCTTAGTCATCAAGTACTTAAGTGCATACTTAAGTGTTTTGCGGAGCTAGCCCTCCGTACCTTTGAGAGAGTGAAATTACTGTGGTTGTTAAGGCCATTCACCTTTTCCTTTTACCTCAGAGGTAAACTGGCTTGCAAAAATAATATGGTAGGGAAGTCCTTGATGTGCTTAGATGTTATTTCCACCATTCAGGGCTTCTCGTGTGTCGCCTTCAAGGCTGACATCTCCTCAGCCCTGAAGAAGGTTAGTGTTTTTGTGTTGAACGAGGGCTTAATTTTCAACTAATTTTCAGTACTCGAGTTGTTTTGGGCTTCCCTGCCTCAGTGATCTAGGCATCCATCCAGCTCGGAACGTGTAATACATTTTGTCAAAGAGTGTTAATCTGGACTAACTCTTAAGTTGAAAAACTGTCGTGTAGTAAAAGCTAAACAAATGTATTTGTGCCTAGTGAATCCACTGAAGAGAGTACCAGGGCAGAGGAGAACGCGGCTTAGCGTGCTGTCTAACTGGAAAACAGTCTGTTCAGCAACACTCCACATAAGGAAGTAACTTTCTGCTTATAAAATTGATTTAATTGAAATCTAATTTGTTCCTTGTACAGGGAAAGGAAGTAAGTTTATTCTGTCTTCTGTACTCATTCTACAAACGCCATCTCCTCGCTTCCTCTGCTAGATTGCATTAATCACAGCCTGTCTAGTGCAAAGAAGAGGAGGAAAATGAGCAGTTGTTTCCTTTGTGAAGGAAACTGCTGTATTTTTTACAGTACATTTTAAGAGATAGTACTACATCTTCTTTCTTTGGATTCACTATAATTTCCTCTTCAGTTTTCAATACAAGAAAGCTGTTGTGTTTTGAAGTTAAAAACACTTTTCTCTCTCTTTCTCTCTAAGTACGGGGCAGAGGCAACATCTGCGTGCCTTGTCTGTCCAAGTGGGTTCACTGAATTTCCATGTTCATACAGGGAAGGTGATTAGTAGTCAGGCTTGAGTGCAAATTGGGTTTTTTCCTGACACTTCAATATGCTAATCATTTGAGCTGAAGTTTTGCTGTCAGCAAAATAATCTTCACCTCTACTTACCCCGTAGCTTGCTAACATAATCTGGTTTTTAGGTGGTATCTTGACTTGCTGCAGGAGTACTGATTCAGCTGCACTCTTCAGCTTTTTCGTGGCTTTTGTATATGGCACAATTTCCATTATTACCTTGCAGTTAAATACTTCTTGAATGAAATTTGATTTTCAGAATGTTAGCTTAATTGCCTTGTCTAAAATTAAGGATATATGTCTATTTAATTTGACATTTTTTTCTCTTTTACCTTCTTGAATGTATGTTTGTGCTGCACAGAAGCAACTCTGCTTTTAAATTAATTTTTCCAGTTGGTCTATAATGTATAACTCCAGTAACTTCTAATTTTCTGTAATCTTTCTGATACTAAATTACTTCCCACCAGATAGTTTTCATAAAATAAGTGTACCTGTATTTATTATAAATATAAATTGTAGTGTATATAGTGTGTATTTGTTTATATAGTCTGTATATATATGTTTGTTATGTTTATATTATGTTTATATATGTCTGCATGCCTATGTGTTTCTTTGTAAGAGGAATAAAAACGTCTTATTTCGTACCTGTCTCTTTGCCATCTTTACAATCTGTGTTACGTGTACCTAAAGCTATGACCGACTGTGGTAGTTTTGATTGCATGAAATCTGTGGGGTGAGCCTTGAATACTTCGTCGTGGTTTCCAGGTATATCTTTGTAAGTTCTTCATGCGGCTGCTGAGTTGCAGTATGTACTTTATGTTCTCTCAGGAATGGCACAGCCCACAAACAAACTGATTTGAAAAACCCAAGATTTCGTGCAACCCAGAAGATGTTATAACAAATCGATCAGCCAAGGGTGTACTAAGGTGCATCACCTTACTGATAAAAGAAACAAATAATTTCTGTGAAGTAGGGCTCCTGGGCCACATAAGTGTTTTATTAAGGTAACAGTAAAATGGAATAACTGAATGCACAGGATTATATCCCTGAATACCAGTGGAAAGTTCTTACATGCACGTGCCTTCTAAGAATTATTTATTTGCAATGTATTTAGATGTCAGGGTTAGGAAAGGGAGAACTCGTAGCAAATAGTTGTCAGTCTTGGCGCAGCTGTGAATTATAGAGCAAATTTAATGATCTAATTACCCCATGTTGTTATAAGAAATAACACAGTGCATTTATGTATTTTCATTTGATGCAAACCATTAATTCACTGCACTGTAACACAAAACCCGAGTTTGGTACTGTTAGTTTGAATAAAATACACTCCATTCTTCTTTTATGACGGACTGAAGGAAGTGCTAGTACTTCCCATTGACTGCAAAGTGTGTCTCAGCCGACAGGTTTCACTGACCTGGATGCCGGAGTTGGGGAGAGCACTGCAAAAAGTCATTTCAATTCTAACGTTAATTGGAATTTTAATGGAAGAAATTTTTTTCTGCATGATTTTTTGATATTTCTGCATACTAAAGATGAGACAATACTGTTTGAATAAGGTTATCATACTCTTTTCAGTCTGAAGAGTTTCTCGGTGTTGAAAAAATCGTCTTGCTTTTAAAGGTTTTTGAGTAAACATGTTAAGATACTTGGAAGGAGACAGAAAGGATCCTGGTTTTCATTACAAAGTTAATTTTGCTGATTTTTGCAGGCAGTCATTTGTTTTTCAACTGAAGTTGCTGAGATCTTAATTCTTTTTCATCCTTTAAAATAAAGCATCGCTATAGGTTTTTCTTTACTCCAATAACCTCTGAAGCAGGATATCAAAATATAATGTAGGGTCTTTTTCCTTCCCAAGAAAATACCAAAACCAGAGGGCTTAGAGACTTGGTAGTTTCTGAACAAGTATGTCCCGTAAAATCAAAGTTGTGTGACAAACCTTTAGGGGAAAGAACCAGGAGGAGAGAGAAACAAAATCAACTGAAGGGACCACAGAAGTAGAAGACAGGGAGACGTGAATAAAATAAAGATTCCCTGAGATATAACCTGATAGAATAGGGAAATGTGAGAATTTCCTGTTAATTAGACTTTTCCACATGGATGCTTAACTGGAAATTGTTACTTAGATTAATTCGGTGGCTAGAAAGTGGCAGGGTTTAAATGCAGGTTCCTAATTTGCATAAAGCAAACTTCACTGTGCTTTCTTGGGACATATTTAAGAGCACGGACTGTTCCGTGCTTTGTGCGTTGGTTGGTATGGTGCTACGTTACACGCGCGTTCCCTGTTCTAGATCTGGAGCATTGCTTTAAGTGAGCAGCTGTGTCTGTGCCGCCTCTTCCCTGGCCATCAGGGCAGCCGTCGGTGCCAGGATGGACCCCGACAGCAGCTGTGGAGCAAGTACGTCAGAGAACAGAGTCGTGAAATGGGTCCAGCTCGTAGTGCTAATGTTTTGAAAGGGTTCCGCTGCTTTACCGGAGAGAAAAATCCATAATTTATACTAACAATTTAATATAGAGATATATAAATAATAAATTTTTGAGGGTATTTTTCATATAACGAGGAGGGGGGTTTAGGCCTGAGGTTATCACAGCAATGCATGTCACACATTCTTACAAGACACTTGATAGAGTATTGGAGTTTAAATATTACTCCACTCCTTCAGCACGTTCCCAGCGGCATTGGTTGATGTGTAAATGCTCGTTATTCCAGGGAGATTTATTCGGGCAACTGTGGGCACTATCTTATCCCTTTTCAGAAACAGTTCTAGATGGAGCACTCAAACCTGCGGTTTTGTTTCTTTGTTTTTCTTTTGCTACTTGACTTCCATTTTCCTTCTAGGCCTTCCCCCGTTCTGTGTCGCTTTGGACTTCCGTAGATTTCTCCAGTGTGTGATAGTATCGACGGACGGCTTTGTCATAATCTCTGGTAGCTGCTTTCCTCTCGGGAAGAGCGTCGCTATAAAATAACATGGATATACATGACAGCTGGAAATACCAATTTTGTTTGTTTGTTTGTTTTCTTTCCTTCTACAGGAATACTGTGATTTGTTGGGACAAAGTTGAAAATTGTATCTTTTCCTGGCAAGATCTTTACTTTTCAAGACTTTTTCTTCTGTTGTAACTGCAGGGTGAATGCAAGCATTTATTTTGGTAGCGTTTGGTCTTAAATAGACACGGGATGAGAAGTGAAGGAAAAGCAGAGATCATTTCTCTGATTTTGCAGGAGCTTTATTATTCTCATCGGCTTCAGGCCATCAGAAAGCTGCGTGTTCTCAGATACTGCACATAATAATGAGTATGAATATTAGATCATAACCATATCTGAGAACTGTTGGCTTATTCCCCTGTTTATACGCACGTAATAATGGCGAGGGAGCGCAAAGCAAGTTTTTAAGGGACAGCAAAATTAAGTGCTTGGGATTTTGGCTTGACTTAAGCATCGGCATTGAGCAGAAAAATAACATTTTCCCTCCTACAGATATCCTTCAGGTGTCAGTTCTGCAGGATCCTGGTTTCATTACATCAATCACAAGCAGCTTAAGGCTTCCAAAAACATAGTCACAGACGGATGTTGAGCCTGTCTGGGGATTAGAAATATCCTCTTCCATTAAGTATAAATTAACTTAATCACCAGGTATGAAAGATAAGCAGCATAAACATCATTCCCTGAAGCTTTCATTAAAATTAAAATTCTATTTAAAACTAGGCTCGTATTTTCTATGACTTGATCCCCCTTCAAAGAGATTATATCTGCTGTAAATTTTTACAGTGACAGAGTGACAGAAATTAATGTATTGGGGGCAGTGATGTTCTCTATAATTTAACTTCTGCTGCTAGACATCTTTTAGCAGGAGAGATGATTGGCTTATTTTTAAGTAATAATTGGTCTCTAGTCTCTGAAAAAATTAGAAAGCAATAAAACTGCCTAGCACCCAGTTGCCACAAAATGAAAGCACGTGACTTAACAGCAGTGTACTCATCAGTAGCGTTATTTTGTGTGTGTGGAATTCACCTGCTTTAATGGGAGGATTACTGCTGATAAACCACAATGGCACTGCTGCTTTCGACTCCGTAGGATGACAGGGTAAAGCTCCTTTTCTACCCTAGCATAATCATGACTGCTTTCTAAGAATAATTTCCACATGAGAAGAAATACCACGGGGCTTAGGTTTTTTTCTGTTCTACTGTAAGACACTTGGTGGTCTCATTTAATATTGGTTTCAGTATATTATCAGACTTTATGACTGGGTTGCCTTTGCAGTATCCTGTATGAATATTTTTAAGGCACACTTTTCTAAAGAAACGAAGGAAACTCTGGAAAAATAATGAGGCACATAAGTACCTTAAAAGCAAATAGTGAACGCAAATAAATCTCCTAGGAATAATAAAAGCTACCTCCACAAAAAGTAAAGTATTGGGGGCCATATTGAATTATCTTTGTTCTGTAATAATTTTTTGCTACAGTGGAACAAAGTCCTTCGATGCAGGTTTTGCATTGCTTATGCATTATTTCATTATAGTAATGCCATATTTTCTGCAGCACTCAAATAGATGACAGGTAATAGTATAAGCATTCACTGCTTTTGTTACATTAAAAATAATAAATCTTTAGCTAATGCAGACTGATATTACCATTATTCTTAAAAAGAGAAGGTTGAAAATGAAGAATCTCTATTAATAATTAGGAAATAACTATTTTTTTTTCAGCACATTGCACCTGAGACTCCTCAAATGCATTTCTTCACTTCAGTGATTTGAACTATGCATTAGGGAGTGCTATAGAAACAAAACCAGAGGTCAAATGCAGCTATTACATCCAGCTGGATGTTTATCTCAGGTGTGCAGTGTCTGCTTTGTATCTCTAAAGGATGTCTCCTCTCTCTGGTGTGCTGCTGTGCTGATTCCTGTCATCACCTAGTAAGGCAGGAGTTTAACAAAACTAGGTTTAATGACAGTATCACTGGTGCTCACTTGGGGTGTTGGATAGCGGGTTTGAAATGGTGTATTGGTCTGAGCTTTAGTTTAAAATGCAACAGAATCAACGCAGCCTTTCTGACTTCTGATCTGTGTAGTAGGCTTGTCGAAAAACTGAACACCTTTTTTCATACATGTTTCCTTTTAAAACACCCTAAAATTAAACCCTTTCTGCTCTGGAAGATACGAAGATCACCAGCACCTACGTTGTCTAGGAGAACAGGTTTGTCAAAGGATAGTGGAGGAGATCCTTACTTATTAATTAGGGCAGATAAAATCCATTCCAAACTATGAAGAATTCTTCAAATAACTGAATGACTTGACTTTTAGGCTTCTCTCATTTCTCTGAACCAGTGGTTTCTCTGGCTGGGTCATCTACTGAACTCTTGCCATGGCTATGTTGTCAAGGGAAGGGTGTAAATCTCTCTTGTTCCCTGCGCTCTGGTATTTTGCGGATTGCTGCAACGGTCTTAGCTGTTGCCCATATTGTGATTTATTTTTTTTTTTTTAACGGAATAAAAAAAATTATTTATATTATAGAATATTGGAAGCTATTATTTCTGGAGCATTCTCCATACAAAAGTAGACCAGAACATCTTGAATGGTATCATCTAGGAGTGAATAGAAGTGGCTGTGTTTGTGTAGGCTGAAGTTGAGCACAGTGTGCCTCTGTACTGTCTCCTGTTTCGGAAATTCCTCTGAGCCATGCACGATTCCAGCAGGCAAGGTTCTGTACATCCCTTTTGAAAGGGAAGTGTTAATCCTTGAATAATTCTTGTTGATAATTGCAGTAAGTGCATCATTGCTGGTGTGGCTATCGGATGTGTTTCCTAATACAAACTGCATTTCTTCCTAAACAAAACGTGTAGGACAGCGCGTTAGCTTGTCTTAGGTTTCGAGTGAGTCTGAAGTGGAGGCTCTAGTCTTCTGTGTACGATATGAAAATGTCAGTAATATTCCCATCCATCGCTTTGTGTCCTTGGTGTGGAGCAAGGACTTGGTGTCCTTGGTGTGGATCCACACTAAGTTTCTACATCTTGGAAACACTCATTAACAATGCGTTAAGGCGGCAAACTTTCAGAGTCTTCTGTTTTCTTTCAAAAGCTATTTAATCTTTAATGAGAAGTGTTTATTTTTATAATAAATCCACCCAACCTGAAGAGGCAGTGAAATATCCTTCTCAGAAAGGGGACTGATGTCGGTGGAGCTTACAGAGTGTGATGGAAGGTAAACAAATAACACTCATGGGACAGAAAATGGAAAGGCTGCAAGTAGCAGATGCTGTGCATGAGAGCTGCTGTGATTGCTGATGACAGACTGCAGGGGCTTCGCTTCCACTTTTTCAAAAATCTGATAAATTATTTTGTTTTTGTTAAGCAAATGGCAAGGCTACGGAGTACATTCTTAGTTTATCCTTAGATTCACCTAAAACGCGTTTGCCAGCTCTCAGAAACAAACTTTAGCGTGCTCCATTTCTTTCACCCTTCCAGAGCGAGTGCAGTGTTAGGCCTTGAAGGGGCAAGCCAAGTTAGACGTGGTCATGCTCACAATGAGGTTAAAATCTAAGTGAGGTGATTTAACTGCTTTATGTCTTTAATTGAGCTATGCATTCTTTTTTCTTAGAGATGGAAATTGTAATTGCCTTCAGCTCTTTCTGCTTCCAGGAGGCAGGATAGCTGCTGCGATTTCCAAATGTATTTTGTATGATGCGAAGTTAGTTGACTTCCAACAACATGCTGGTTATACTTACTTTTCATGTGATTGATTCTGCTCTTTGAAATATGGACTCTTTACTGTGGTCGCTTTGACTGCCTCAAAGCATTCTTGAAGTGTTGAGTAAACTATATGCAAGAGCAATAATGTTTCTAACACAACTTCAGAAATCTCCTCCGCTGGGGGGTTTAATAGTCTTTTAATACTTTTATCTTTGTGCAACTTTATTATTATTTTGAAAGAAGGAAATGCTAGTGCTATTGACGTGTTGTACTTTGCCAGAGGGTGAAGAGGAGATGAATATTCAGTTTCTTCAAATGAAACTCGGAAGTGGCTGGTACAAACCAAAAGATGCTGATTCTTCACACAACACGCACTCAAACTATGCAACTTGCTGTCGTGTACTGTGAGTGCTAGAAATCTCTGCGTGTTAATAAAAGTAACGGGATTAGTTCATAAAAGAAAATTCATGAATGGTTGGTAATGCAAAGGCACTGTGCCGGCTTTGACTTCCCGTTCCCTAACCGATTTACGTCTGTGAATGAGCACACAAACGTATTCGTACCTGCCCGCTCCAGTAACAAACGCGCCTCTGTTTCCTGGGAGGTCCATATACTGCGGTGATAAGTGGGTGGATAGATAGATTTGTCATGCAAAATATTCTCTGCTTTTAACTATGTTAACATAGTCCTTGCTTTGAGAATAGCGGCTCAGCTGAGGGAATAATTATAGCTTCAGAATCCAGAACATGATATTTTATTAGGTAAGCAGTTGTCAGCCGATACAAAAATTGCTTAATTTTTACTTCTAGCAATGCCCTAAATTTTAAATATATCAAGTGAGCATTCTTAGAAATATTAATATTGCAATTCTCACCTAATTTTACTCTGAACTCGACAGCCAGATTTTATATGCAAGTATGCAAAATATTGGGAATTTTGAAGCCTTTAATTAGTAGTTGCAAATTTGTTTGTCCCTTAGCAACTTGGATTTGCATGAAGATTAAGGCCGGTCACAATGAAAGGGATAAAACATAGATGGAGGAAACATTAATAAATTAGTAATCATGTATAAAAGATAAGTAGTCTTGGATGTCATTTCCGTAAGCTTTATTAAAATTGAAATGATTTTTTTAAAGATGCAGTTAATATTGTCTCTGCAGTTGATGGTTTCTAAAGAGAGATCTGCCAGGAGCTGCAGAATTAGAGAAATTAATGTATTGAGGTCAGACATTAGTATGTAAATTAGGCTTTGCTTTTATTCTGTATGGCAACAGAAGCATTACCTTATATTTGACCTTTCATTCATTTAGCCTGACTCAGCTGTGTCAGTCAAAACAATTAATTCTAAGGAGCAGCTTTAAAGTGCAGGGCTCAGCTTTCTTCTCCTCCCCTTGCCTGTTGGAGATCCCTTGAGAAGGGAGCTAATGGAGGAAACCCGTGCAAGCTTCTCTTCCTGGAGATTTGTTTCAGCATTTCGGAGTTCCCGATCCCTTCCCCACAACTTCGCCGCAGCGTTTGTCCAGGGACATTTTGCAGGGTTTTCAGGGAGACTAGGGCCAAGCACGAGATCCCCGTTGTACCCAGGCTCCCAAGATGAAGTCCTGAATGACACAATATATATGGTATTTCTTGGAAGTCACTTTCTGGAGTAAGAACTGGATGGTAAATATGCACAGGAGTTTTTAGTGACACTTTGAATCTGACAGGTAACGTTACAAAAATGTGTACTTCTGTATTTTCCAATTGCCCGATGAATTAATGGTAGAAACGGAGGTGAAAATCCCCCTTACGTATTCATCGTTGCTGGACTTTGAGCTGTATTTCTTCTTTGTGTAGGTGTACTGCCAAGGCTTATACTGGTCTTTGATTGCATGACCCTTGGGGAGTTATGTCATCCGGCTCACCCTTATGGTGTGGTGACGGCAGATGGCAGCGAAACGTGGAAGAAAATGTAATGGTGCATTGGAAGCGAGCGCAATTTATCTAGCGCTAGGGCAAAAAATATGTTGTGCACTGTTTGCTTGCAAAAATGGGCAGATGACAGTAAAATTCTGGTTTTGTAGATACCGAGTCTGGCTGTAATATACCTAGCTAGGCGGTTTTTCTTAATTAGTCGTGTTGAGACCGCTTTGGGATTGGGTGCATACGAGTGTGTGGAATAGATCTACAGAAAAGAAACTTTAATTGAAATAGTGTCTGCAATAGCAGTGGAGAGCTACGCTCTGAATATAGTCGGTGAAAATGCTTGCAGTTAAGGCGAGGCTATGTATCAACTCAGTTTTACAGATACGGACAAGCTCTTGTGCAGGTTTGTTTTGGAAAGTCTTCGTTTTATTAAAAGTGCAAAATAAAACTTTCACTTTAATCCAAATTATGTGATCAGATTAAGCTCTAGCGCATTAGAAAAGGACACTTAAGGTAATCTTGGGAGAGGGGAGAAGCTAAAGAATGAAAACAAATCATTAAACTTTATAAAAGCCATAACTTGTAAAGGTGAAATAAGAAGTATATTCTCTTTTTTTATTTAATGGAAGTACAAGATTTGGCAATAAAGATCAGAATTAAGTTTTCTTGTTCTGATTTAAATATTTTATAGACTTTCCCAATGTATAAATGGAAAGGAATGAGACATGCAGTAGCATACAAAAAAAAAAAAAGAAGCTGGTTTTATTTAAAAAATACTTTTCTAATATGAAATATGGTTTTAAGAGCTATTTCAGTAAAAGTTGGAAATGGGAAGCTGGTTTTGAGTTTTTATCTATGACCTCAAAGAGAGCTGGAGGCTTTCCTCCATAGAAAGTAGGGGAAGAAAGAAATTCAAGGTGGTAATTTAAAGCCTCTGCTTTATTATATTCAACGATATTTTTTCTTTGACCATAATACAGGATTTTTTTTTTTGGATGAACACAATTTTCTATGACCCTAATACAAACCAGACGTAGTCCCGTTTAATAATGCGGGGGCTGGACAAGAGGATCTCT